>SJYT01000577.1:226459-351246 GCA_006410635.1 Cephalophus harveyi
CGCCGAAGAATTGATGCTTTTGAAGTGTGGTGTTGGAGAAGACTCTTGAGAGTCCCTTGGACTGCAAGGAGATCCAACCAGTCCATTCTGAAGGAGATCAACCCTGGGATTTCTTTGGAAGGAATGATGCTGAAGCTGAAACTCCAGTACTTTGGCCACCTCATGCGAAGAGTTGACTCATTGGAAAAGACTCTGATGCTGGGAGGGATTGGGGGCAGGAGGAGAAGGGGACAACCGAGGATGAGATGGCTGGATGGCATCACGGACTCGATGGGTGTGAGTCTGAGTGAACTCCGAGAGATGGTGATGAACAGGGAGGCCTGGCGTGCTGCGATTCATGGGGTCGCAAAGAGTCGGACACGACTGAGCGACTGAACTGAACTGAACTGAACGTGTGGCCTTGGGGTTTCTAGATTTCAAGATACAGATCACTTTTCCCCTTGGAATCCAGGGTCGTGCTTTCTTCCTTTAAAACTTCGGACTAGTGTGGACACATTTTGTTTTCTTGGTTCTACTCAGTATGACAAACAGAAACTTAAAAAGGACTTGTTTACATTCTAAATAAGAACAGAAGGAAAATGATGCAGAAAATGTAAGAAGAATAAAAACAGGCGCACAGAGTTCAAGGTCTTAGTTTGTTTCTTAGGATTTTGTGTTAGGGTTCTTTATCTGTTTTTGCATTCCATAATCCAAGTGGAAAGAAAGTATGTTTTTGTTTTCTGCTTTATCAGGTGTTTTTTTTTTTTTTCTTACTGTGCTTTTGTTCAAGCACAAGGTTACCCACATTGCAATCATTCTCGTCTCCTTTGGGGAATTATGGTGATTTTGCACTTTAGGTATTTAGTTTCTCTCAGCAGTGTTTCATAGTCCTTAATTTACAGGTCTTTCTTGTTTTTTTATTATGGTTATCCCTAGTATGTATTTCATATTTTTATGTTATTGCAAGGATTTGTTTTTTAATTTCCAATTGCTCATTCCTTGTAAAAAAAAAGATTGTTAGTTTTTTAAAACTGATCTCATATTTTGCAACCTAATTCAGTTCACTTACTAGTTTTCGTACTTTTTTTCCATAGAACCCATGTGATTTTCTACATAGCTGATGATGTTTGCTGTGAAGAATGGTGGTTTTTTACTTCTTCCTTTTCGATCTGAGTTCCTTTTGTTTTTCCTTGTCTGGTTGCACTAGGTAGAACTTGGATTACAGTGCTGAATTGCAGTGTTAGGAGTCACAATCCCAGTCTTGTTCCTGATTCTAGAGGAAAGCATTGACTCTTTACTTGCGGTGGTTGCTGTATTTTTTCCATACAGATGTCCTTTGAACAGGTTGGGGAAAGTCCCTTCTATACTTACTTTGTTCAGAGTTTTTAGGAATGTGGCTCTTCGGTTTTGATTAACTTTTAAATTGATTTTCCTCCTTATGTTGAGATGATAATGTAATTTTCTACTTTGTAATATGATCTATTACATTGATTTTTAAAAAGTACTGATTTTTGAATGTTAAATGAACCCTTTGTTCCTGGGATAAAGCCATGTGGTTGTGATGTAGGGTATCCTTTTAATATATTGCTGAGTTTTATATGCTAATTTTTTAAAAATAATTTTTACATATATGTTTTGTTTTTCTAGTCTGTTTCATGTGCCTCTGCTCTAATCTTTATTTTCTTTTGCAATCTTTTGGTTTAATTTCCTCTTCTTTGTCTCTAGTTCCTCAGGATTTAAAGTAAGGCTGTTGATTTGAGTTCTTTTTTTGTTAGCATAGGCAATAAAGTCCCTTCCATGTACTGCTTTTGCTGCATCCTGTAAACTTTGGTATGTTGTATTTTTGTGTTCACTTTCCTCAAAGTATATTCTTATTTACCTGGTTCTTATTTCTTCTTTGACTTATTGGTTGGTGAAGTGTGTTGTTTAATTTCCATGTACTTGGGAATTTTCAGTTTTCTTTCTAGGATTGATTTTTAGCTTTATTATTACAGTTGACCCTTGAGCAATGCAGGGGTCAGTCGCACCCCTCTAACTGTTCTATCAGCGAGCTTCATGCCTAAGAATGTTCAATAAATTGATTTTCTTTAGGTAGATGTGTAGTTTAAAATATTTTAATTATTAAAAATGGCTAAAGCATTTATGGGCTTCCCTGTTGATTCAGTGGTAAAGAATCTACCTGCCAATGCAGGAGACATGGGTTTGATTTCTGGGTTGGGAAGATCCCCTGGAGAAGGAAACGGCAACTCACTCCAATATTATTGCCCGGGAAATCACACGGACAGGGGAGCCTGGTGGGCTAGTCCATGGACCTGGCTTAGTGACTAAACAACAAACAAACAACATTTGTAATTGTTATATATATGAAAGTTTAGTATTTTAAAATGTCCTATTGGGAATCCTTAAAAGAAACAAATTGTTTCAATATTTGAATGTGTCTGTTTAAATTGATTAAGTGACTCATGGCCTTTCCCTCACAGATGATGACTTTGACCAGTTTGATAAGCCGGGCGCGGAGCGGTCCTGGAGGAGAAGAGCTGCGGACGAGGACTGGGACAGGTGCGGACCCCCGGGCACACGCAGGGCCCTCGCTGTCTTACCTTGAGCAGAGCTCTTTCCTGAGAACACTGTTAGCTGCCGATGCTCTTTCCTGAGTGGGTCTGTCCTGACTGGGCTAAAGAGGGGCAGGGGTGGGCATTCCAGGCGGAAGGCGCGGTGCAGGGCTCCTCCCCTGGCTGGGGCTGCCTCTGGCTGCCCGTGGAGCTGGCTGTGTTTCTATGCGGTGCCGGTGTTGAGTGGGTGGGCCCTCGGAGCTGTCTGGAGCAATTCTGTGCCCGTAACAGCAGAGCTCCACGTGCTGCATTGCTGCGAGGGCTGCTCGCCAGCGGCAGCCTCTCCTGCTGCCGAGCACGGGCTCTCGGCGTGTGGACTTCAGTAACTGTATCGCCCGGGCTCCTGGTTGCTGCTCCTGGGCCCCAGGGCACAGGCTCAGTAGTTGCGGTTGGGCTTGGCTGCTCTGCAGCATGTGGGATCTTCCTGGACCAGGGATTGAACCTGTTCCCCTCTGTTAGGTGGATTCTTTACCACTGAGCCACCAGGGAAGCTGGGTATCTTGTAATTTAATTTTATATATTTCTGATGACTAGTAAAGATGGAAAAGTATATTTAGAAATCATTTTCAAACTTACAGGAAGATGTAAAAGTAACACAGAAATTCTTGCAAGGCCTCCTCAATCAGACTTAGAGTTTCTTTGTGTCATGTTTATGTTATCTTCCTGTCACTTGTTACACACACACACAGAGAGACACACACCGACACACACACACCCCGACACACACACAGACACACACACACACACACCACTTTTTTCTTTCCTGCACCATTTGACAGTAGTTTGCAGGTATCATGCCACTTCTAAATCTGCAGTGGTTACCCAGGTTTTGTCAGTTGTCCAAATAATGTCCCTTTTAGCAAAAGTGGGTTTCTTCTTCTCCTCCTTGTTTCTTCATCTGGAAGAATTCTGTCTTTAAAGGCTTCTGTAAAGGCTCTGTAAAGCCTTTGTGTTTAGGGACTCCTGACTTCTATGAGGAGGGCGCACCGTTTCCCTGTGGGCCAGCCCTCAGTGTGGGTTTGCCGCTGTCTCCTCAGGACTAGACTCAGGATGTGCTTTTGGTCAGGGGCACTTTTTGGTGACGCTGTGACCTTCCTGAGGGCATCTCTTCAGGAGGTACATGAAGTCAGTCTACCTGCTTTCTGCCTTATGTTGGTAAGAAATTCTTCCCTACTCTGTATTCTCTGTGTTCCTAGGGAAGTTTTGAAGTGTGTGTATGTTTTTAATAGTTACATATGTAATCTACCTGAAACTGATTTTAACTTAGAATTTGAAGTGTATATGAAAATAGAGTAGTACAGGGTAGGTAATGTACCATCCTTCAGCTTCAGCAGTGTTAGTATGTAGCACAGTTTTATCTATGATCTCTGTAATCCTTCTCAAATCACAGGCATAATTTCATCTGAAAACATACCAGATTGTATTTCTCTAAAAAATAAATGATTTACAAGTATAGCCATAATAGAGTTATATCTTAAGTCGCTCAATATGAGTGTCTTATTAATGTTCACACTTCGCTGTCTGTCTCACGTATATATAGATTCCTGGTGGCTCAGATGGTAAAGAATCTGCCTGGAATGCGGGAGACCCGGGTTCAGTCTCTGGGTCGGGAAGATCCTCTGGAGAAGGGAATGGCAATCCACTCCAGTATTCTTGCCTGGGGAATCCCATGGACAGAGGAGCCTGGTGGGCTGTAGGCCATAAGGTCGCAAAGAGTCAGACACGACTGAATGACTAACACTTTTACACTTTCATATATATTACAAATAAATGCACACGTGTAGGGTGGATATGGTTCTGTGTTCTCCCTTGCGGCTTGGCTTGGAGCACAGAAGATCCCTGTCCCGGGAGCTCGGGGCCCTGCGGTGCTGTCTCTGGCCGTTTGTTTCTCCAGCAGGAGCTTCACAGGGCCTTGTTAACTTCTTGTTGCCCTGCTATCAGCCGTTAGCACGGTCCAAGTGATGATGTTCTCATTCTGTCACTCCTCCTTGTTTTCTGTTAGTTGTGATAACTCTGTAATTATACTTGGTTCTTTTGAGGTATAGAGTAAGTGCTTGATTCTTTACTTTTATTTACCAGTTTTCAAAATAATGGGTCAGTTCCCTAGCATCTTCCAGAGGTGTTTTGTTTTTGAACCACTTTGAGTTCATAGATTTAAATACTGCATGTGCGTTTTTATAACCCATTATGATTGTTATCTTATTAATGCTTGAATTGCCTCAGTGTTTGTTCAGTGGGGATTTATTTTGGCTGTCATGACATTAGTGGGCTTTCTGCTGTGATGGAGCTGGGTTTTGTTTGCAGTGTGAGACAGGGCTCTGATTTCCCTTGCCCTTTCCAGTGTGGCTAGCTCTTGCCCTAGGGTTGTTTGTGAACAGTCTCCTTTCGTTACTCCTCTTCAGTGCGTGTTTGCATATGGAGGCTCCGTACCATGTGTATTTCTTTATTTGATTTTGCTAAAGCATAAAATAACCTCTTCCATGTACTGGGTGACAGAGGGTAAATTTTGAAAGTTAGGGAGAAGAAAGAGTCAGAAAATATAACAGGCTGCATATTCACATAGGAAGAGCATGTTCAAAAGGTTTTCACTGAAGGTCGATGAAGGTTTTTTTAACGGGATAGTGTTAAATAAGCAGGGAGAGTCGATGAGGTGTCCACAATGTAGCAGCCGGTCTCACAGGGGAGCAGTGATGTCCCAGGATCCAGCCGGAGCCGCTGTGGCCAGCGTGGGTGGTGCTGGAGCAGTGCAGGTGGGAGGGAGCGGCTGTCTCCTCTGCCTTGGGACATTCTGTTCAGACCTCCATGGGCCAGGTCTATCCGAAGAAGGGCCAGGGCTCCCAGGGCCAGAGCTGGGAGCCCATCTAGGGCCGGGAACTGGCAGGGAGGGAGCAGCTGCGGCGGCCTGGAGTGGGGAGGCGCGTGGAGGTGGCTCCGGTGCAGTGTTGGCACTCACATCTCTGATTTTGAAAGGCTGCAGCCAGGTGAAAAAAAGTTAAAGTGTTAGTCACTCAGTCATGCCTGGCTCTTTGCCCACCCCATGGACTGTAGCCACCAGGCTTCTCTGTGCCTGGGCTTCTCCAGGCAAGAGTACCGACCCAGGCATCAAGCCCTGGTCTCCTGCACTGCAGGCCGATTTTTACCATCTGAGCCATGACTGCCTGCAGAATACCTGTTTCCTGGAAAGCTTCCCGTGTAATTCTGTCGGTTAGTAGACACGTACCTGCCCCCAGAGGTCTGGTTGTCTCCTCCACTGGTGGTCGCTGGCGAAGCCTCTCAGGTGCTGTGCAGCGGGACGCAGAGAGCCGCCTCATCCTTCCGGTACTCGTGTCACGTTCTGAGTGCCTCTCTTGTCTGCGAGCGTTACTGCTCACCCCTTTGAAAAGAGGCGATTTGGGCCGCTCCCATTAACTCGTTGTTTTTGGTGACCCATTGGTGTCATTTTGGTGTGTTTCATATTTTACAAATTTCTTCCCTTTTGTGTACCTCTTGATAAGGATCCTGCTTTATGATAACAGTGGAGAAGTACGTTTAATTTTTGTGTGGTGTGTGCGTAGTAGGTAGGATTTGGACTCTAGCGCTAGACTGTCTGAACTCATCTGGTTTCTGACTTGGTAGCAGGGTGATCTTGGGCCAGTTATTTAACATCTTGAATCCTTGTTTTCACGTGTAAAAAGTGGAGAATGGCGTATCTGCATGATGGGGTTGTGTTCTGGTTACGGAGATGTATGTGTAGGGGGTTGGGCTGCTCGCCGCTCAGAAGTCAGTAAACAAGCCAGGCTGGTGGAAAGGCAAGTCTGCTTTACTTCAGGTGCCGGCACCTGGGGTGGGGAGGGTGGCGGACATCTGTGCAAAGGCCGACTCCTCCCCCCGCCCAAGAAGCAGCGAAGGAAAGCATTTATAGACAGAGTGGTGGTGAGGGGGGATGCACGCAGAAGCAGCACAGTCCTCTCTAACAGTCATCTTCAGCTGGTCATCAGTGGTCTCAGGAGCATCATCTTGGTTGTTTCAGGTACACTTAATCTTCAGTTCTGGGTGTCAGTTCAATTCAGTTGCTCAGTTGTGTCCGACTCTTTGCAACCCCATGGACCGCAGCACGCCAGGCCTCCCTGTCCATCACCAACTCCCGGAGTCCACCCAAACCCCATGTCCATTGAGTCGGTGATGCCATCCAGCCACCTCATCCTCTGTCGTCCCGTTCTCCTGCCCTCAGCCTTTCATTCCCGTTTCTTTGCAGTCAGTTCTCAGAATTATGGCAGCTCAGGGGCCCCCCTGGTGGCTCAGAGGTTAAAGCGTCTGCCTCCAATGCGGGAGACCCGGGTTCGATCCCTGGGTCGGGAAGATACCCTGGAGAAGGAAATGGCAATCCACTCCAGTATTCTTGCCTGGAGAATCCCATGGACGGAGAAGCCTAGTAGGTTACAGTCCACAGGGTCGCAAAGAGTCGGGACACGCCTGAGCGACTTCACCTCAAGTCCTGGGTACAGTCTGGTCATTGTGTAGTTAACTTCTCCACCTGGGCCTTTAGTATCTATAAGACAACTTACAAGATACGGCTCGGAATATTACCTATAACCCTTGAGAAAGATTCCCTGGTGGCTCAGACTGTAAAGAGTCTGCCTGCAATGCAGGAAACCTGGGTTCAATCCCTGGATTGGGAAGATTCCCCTGAAGAAGGAATTGGCAACCCCCTCCTGTATTCTTGCCTGCAAAATCCCGTTGATGGAGGAGCCTGGCAGGCTATAGTCCATGGGGTCACAAAGAGACAGGACTGAGTGATTTCACTTCACGTGAGGAAGAGCTAAAGGTCCTGACTGTGGTTAGTGACTGCATTGTTACCAGTCTCCTCTGACTGCTTTCCTTTGTTTCAGCATTTCTCCCTTCTCTGATTAAACTTACTCTTTGACTAAAGTTTTGCACAGGCAAAAGGCGGGCAGAGGACATGGTAGGGGGCGAGGGCCATGCAGTCCTGCTCCGTTTCAGTGTGTCAGCAAAAGAGCGAGTATGTATGCAAGGGCTAGAGTGATTCTTGCCGTGTGGTATATGGAATGGACGTTAGTGATTGCTTGAGCTGCAGTTGATGCGTATTGTTATTTGTGCGGTTAATCTCTCCTCTTGCTTTCTTATTTAACGCTTTTCTTACTACCTTTGTTAGTCATGGAAACAGCTCTTCATCTCTGTATACTCTGTTCATTTGTAGCTGATACAATTTTCGTTTATCTTTTAAAAAATGCTCTTGTTTAGGGAAAATAGTCATCAAAGTCACTGATTGCCTATTTCCATCTGTTTGTCAGCAAAAGACACCAACACTTTCTCGATTTTTGCTTATGTGATTACCAGCACCTGTTCATACTATGGTTTTAAAGAGTTCTTCCCAGTTAGTGTCCCCTGGGCAAATGATATTACCTTCCGTTTTCAGTTATTGGAGTGATGCTCCAGAGGGGTGCTTATCCTCAAAGAGGTGCTTATATTTTTTGGGTCATCTAGAATCAAATTCTTAAAAGCAGTTATTGTAAATATTGTGACTAGCAAGCGTTTATTTCCTCACCATTGGAGAATGAATGTAGCAGTGAAGATATAGAAATTGTATCTGAAAGATGATTAGATGATTTGAGGATTGGAAATGTTGACAGAAGTTATACATTGTTCTCTGATAACTGTTGTATTTATGCAGGTCCATGAAAGATTTTTTCCATGAGCTAAGTTCTTGTCCTGGATTTGTCTCTGCTGTGTGACCTTGGGCAAATCATTTCATCTGTTGTCCCTATTTTTTTTATCTATAAAATGATGGTATAAGATTTATGTACGGTAACTTAAAGTAATAAAGGAGAAACTCAGTGCATGAGTGAAATAATTTGTTGTTTCTAGTTCTAAGAGATAGTACATTGAATTTCTGTTGTAACTTCATATGCGCATTCCAGGATATTTTGTCATTCTGCAGGATAGCACACTAGAAGTAAACATGGGTTTTGGGTAAAATAGTGCTCAAAACCTATAGAACCTATAGAAATTTGTAACCAGAACCCTTATGAAAAAAGTAACAATTGTAATAACTTTGGTGCAGGTGAGTCTTCATTTGTACCTAGAATCATAATCTAATTGTGCTTTCGCTTTCTAGATGTTAGTCCTTAGACATTTGCTTTAAAAAGACATAACTTAATAAGAATAAATACAAAAGTAAGAAAAAAAAAGACATAATTTAGTGGTAGCTATCTTCCATCAGTTTAAAAATAAAAAAAAAAGAAGCAGTGGGAAATGTCTCCATTTCTCATCTGCTAAGGGTTTCTATTTTTAATTACGAGAAAACCTGCTTTTGATCACTTCAAAACATGAGCATGCTGACCATAAATTGCAGACAGCTGATGTGACTTCGATGTTATAGAAAAATAATTCCTTTAGTTATTATGATATACTTGAATGTTCTCATAAGCATTGATTTTTCATTTTTAAAGTTTTTACAGTTGATGAGTATTAAATGGTCTCCCAGTGGTTTTGAATTTAATTTTCTTAGTTAATGATACTGGGGCATCTGTCTGTTCCTGTTTCATCATAGGTTTTGAAAGGTAAGAGAAAGCATAGATATTATGTATGGTTTCTTATTTTGCTCATTGATGAACAAGTCCAAAGAAATGAAGATCTCATATTGAGGTGAAAAACTAAGATTAGAAGTCTAGTGAGAGCCACTAGTTATAGCAAGGACTCCCATACTTTTAAAGGGTCAGATGTTCCCTGTGTATTTGAAAATGTGTTTTCATTATTAATAAAGATAAAGGGAAAGATAGCAAACTTAATGTGAAAGTACTCAAACCCTAAAAGTCCTGGGTAAATTTCCCCAGTGGTCTGCAAACTTTCCAGTGTTTCTAGGAATAAAACATTGTCATGTCTTTCCTCCCCCCCACCCCCCACAGTGAACTTGATGATGACTTACTTGGAGAAGATTTGCTGTCTGGCAAAAAGGTAATAATACCAGGACTTCCGGAAATTAAGTGATATTTAATTGCACTTAAAATAAGGAATATGTCTTATGCATGGGATGTGTTACTGGAAAGTTGGGTATAGATTAAAATTTCGTGAATTGATTACTTTTTATATACACAAAGAGTTGACTCTATATCCATAAATTCTCTGATAACTTGTAATTCAGGCAGTAAATCCTTTGAAGCAAATGTTTTAGTTTCTGGCATGTCAAGGCATTTTAGCAGGTATTGAGTGTATGAAAGTTGTAACAAAACTACCACTTGCCTTGAAGGAGCTTAACATTTGATGGTTAATATTTTGAATGCTAAATCTGAAATTTACTTTTTGAGATTCAGAGTAAAGGGTAAAATTATCCTCAAATATGAATTTCTTTGATCAAGTAAAAACTTGGAAGCTGTTATCTCCAGTGTGTATATTTATGTATCATGTGTTTATATGTATAACGTATCTCTACCAATATATTTTGAACATTATGAAACATACATTACAAATAGAAATAAGCCAAATATTAAAGTGAAATTCTAATTTTTTTAATGTTAACAATTTAAAGACACTTGTTATTCTCACTAAATGTCAAGCTAGCCTTGTATGCTTAGTTTTTTAAAGTTCAGACTGTGATGGCTCCTTACTGTCAGTGGTTCCGCTCAGTCTCATTGTTCTCTTTGGTGACTGGGTCAGATCAGTTGTCTGATTGTCAGATCAGATGAGATTTAGGTTGAAGCATCTGCCTCTAATGCGGGAGACCTGGGTCTGTCTCTTATACACATCTAGATGTGTATAAGAGACAGCTCCTATCCCAGGCTGCTAAGTGCTGCTAAGTCACTTCAGTCGTGTCCGACTCTGTGTGACCCCATAGACGGTAGCCCACCAGGCTCCCCCGTCCCTGGGATTCTCCAGGCAAGAACACTGGAGTGGGTTGCCATTTCCTTCTCCAATGCATGAAAGTGAGAAGTGAAAGTGAAGTCGCTCAGTCGTGTCCGACTCAGCGACCCCATGGACTGCAGCCCACCAGGCTCCTCCGTCCATGGGATTTTCCAGGCAAGAGTACTGGAGTGGGGTGCCATTGCCTTCTCCGAGCGTGCCCCTCAGCCTGTCTGTTTGTGAGCTCGGGCTGGCCTCGGGATGCCCGTGCGTGGTGTGATTGGGGCGGGGGCAGGCCCGGGGCCAGTCCTCCCATGGGGTGGTCACAGAGGGAGAGGGGACTGTTGTCTGCCTCTGGCTTAGTTTGCACTGCCTTGACGTGCACTCCCTGTATTTGGGAGTTCACATCCCTTAAGGTAAACACGTGTTTTCTTAATGCGTTCGTGAGGGATACCAGTTAGATGCTAAAATGTCTAAATGTAGTAAAATAATTTTATATGCGGTTGGATTTCTACTCTTGGGCAAGCCTGATGTAGTTTGCCCTGTGTTCTGCCAGGGAGCCCACCTGGCCCTAATGATTTCACAAGTGTTCATGGTCAGTTTCTCACTCTTCTTGCCCCGCTTTCCTGCCGGCCACCCTGAGCAGAATCTACCTTAGCTGTTCCCCTCCTGCCTGAGGAGACGCCACTCCGGGTCATCGGGACAGAGTAGTTAGGAATCAGTTGTGGCCTCAGGGCTTAGTGTGGCCCTCCATTCCAGCTTTTCAAGTAATGTCGGTGTTTTGGTTATTTTGATCATTATTTTGTGCCTCCTGTGTCTATTACTCATTAAGTTCAGAACCGACATAGAAAGTTGAATCCTCAGAACTCAAAAAAGTGAGATTTGATTACCATCAGAGCCTACTGCAACAGACACTCTTCTTTGTTTGGTGTGTGATTTAATTGATTTCAACCAATATTTAGAAGTTTAACTAAAAACCTGAAGGGAACAGCCTGTTATTGAATGAAATTTTGCTTTATTGAATTGTTATTTTTTAAAGATTTCTTGTGCTTTTATTTAGTGATCCTGGGCAGCTAAATTTGAGTTCTCTCATAGCAGGCCCGGGCTTCCCAGGTGGCGCTAGTGGTAAAGAACTCACCTGCCAATGTAGGAGACATAAGAGGCTCGAGTTCGATTCTTGGGTCGGGAAGGTCCCCTGGAGGGGAGGGTATGGCAACCCACTCCAGTATTCTTACCTGGAGAGTCCCATGGACAGAGGAGCCTGACAGGCTACAGTCTGGGGTTGCAAAGAGTCAGACATGACTGAAGCAACTTAGCACGCACGCATGCATAGCAGGCCTGGCTCATCCCTGTTAATGGATGACAGGTTCTGCGGGAGACTAATAAAAACTGCAAATAAGATGGATATTTTTTGGCTTATATCAAAACTACCTTAAGGAAGAGTAGATAGAGACATGGTTGAGAAACCTAAGTTTATAATCTATAAAATGGCAGGAAAAGATTGCTGGTTTTTTTCTTTCATCCTTAGGTAGAAAATCAAGTCTTTTTTTCCCCCCTTGCGTGCATGTTGTGGAGGAGTAGTAATTTATATATACCATAGAAATTTAATAAGGTAGGAAAGTGTGAAGTTCCCCATCTTAAATCTAAGATACTGGTATGTATTTAGCTTAACAAAATGTGTAACTTTAGAAATTTGACCAGTTGGCACACTCAGTAGACTGCCTCTGCTTACTCATAATATGAGTAGACAAACCTGTCAGGAACAGGAGAATCCAGGTTGTACTTGCTTTCATGTATCCGTCTACAGGACTAACCAGAGTTTTATTTTAGTCTCTTATCATTTCAGTTGGGCAATCTAGTTATCTAAAATCTGCTTTTTTCTAAAATTCCACTATTTTTTTTTTTGTTTACATTAAATTTAATCAAGTCTTAAGGATACCATTTTTTTGGTATAATAAGAAAAAATTGTTTATATCATACTACCAAAGGACTTGTCCTTTTTTTCTCCTTTGTTAGAGTTATAATATGATCCTTATGCTTGCTCCTTCTATATTTACTTGACTGAGCATCTAAAAGTTAGTCTGGTGTAGTTAGCTAGTATGCCATATGTAGAACCTTGACTGTCACTGGTTATGTCCAACTGAGAAAACTTTGTGGATGGCAAATGTTTTAATAACAAGGTCAGAAATAATCCAGTCAGTGTAATTTTGCACTTTTGTAACAAGTTTTCTTATGGAAGTGACATGCATTAATTAGATTTCTTGCTTTAATTAGAATCAATCGGATTTGTCAGATGAAGAGCTAAATGATGATCTCCTACAGAGTGATAATGAAGACGAAGAAAATTTCTGGTACTGAATATTATCTCATTAAAAATGTTCTTTGTTTAAATTTCTAGCAACTGCTTTATAATTATAGTGGGATATAAATGATAATGTACTGTATCTTTACCATATGATTATATTCTAATGTAATTATATTAATAAACTATATCACTATATTAATATAACTGATATGGAAGCCGTATGTCTTTTACTACATACAAATGGATCAACTGTTTAACATCATTGCTGGTCCTACATTTAATAACCTGTGAACTGTGTTGAGTGCAGGTTATAGAAGTTCCAGATAGGCTCCAGAAGTTCCCCGGCCCTCTCACTGTGTGCTCACGTGGCTGGTGGATGTGCGGGAGCCCTCTGGGGTCCCTTTTATAGGGCACTGATCCCGTTCATGAGCTTCCACCCTTGTGGACTCGGCATCTTCCAACGGCCGCACCTCCAGACACCATCACACTGGGTGTTAGAACTCAACACATGAATTTTGTGGGGGATACAAATATTCAGTGCATGGCAGTAGAGAATATCTTTCTCTTGACTAAGAGCTTATAGTAGTAAGCTCTGTTATAAAAAGAGGAAGAGGTATTTACTATACTCTTGTTAAGTGAAATAATTTTTTTCAATTTTATGAAGAAATATTTATTGTGAAAATAAAGACTTCTTGTGTATAAACGTAATTAACAAATACATGCTATTTATTATTGCTCTGTAGACGTGTAATAGATGTTTTCTAACATAAATGGTTAACAGTAAGTTTTAAATTATTTATTCTACCAGTTACTTGTTTCCTACTTTCGTTCTCTGATATCATTATTAGATTTTGATCTTTTGAATTACATTGCCCTTGAAGTTTACTTTTTAGGAATTTTAGCCATGTAGTATCTTCACGTGTTTGTAGAATGTTCAGTTTTTTTGTTAGGATTGTATACTTAATGGGTACAAACTTAGATTTAGCCCTAAAACCTTGTCCTTTAAATGTTGTTATTATGCATCTTAATTGTTTGACATTTGGCTGTTGTGATTTAACAGGTGGAATATGATTTTTTTTTCAGTTTTAAATTGCCTTTGTTTATTTCTCTTAGAAATTAACCAGTTTTTAAAAAATTTGAGGCTAGTATAAACTTGATTTAAACATTGAAATATATTTACATGCCGACTTTTAATGTTTTGAATTTTTAAAATACGAGTTTATAGTGTGCATCATAGATTTAGAAAAGGTCTTAGAATTCCATCGGTGTGGGGAGGATATATGTAGACTTATGGCTGATTCATGTTATATGGCAGAAACCAACACAGCATTGTGAAGCAGTTATCCTCCCAGTTAAAAAAAAGCTCAATCTATGAATTTCTATTTATAGAGTAGTACTCCTAGTTTTGGAGAAGGAAATGGCAACCCACTCCAGTATCCTTGCCTGGACAGTCCCATGGACAGAGAAGCCTGGTAGGCTACAGTCCATGGGGTCGCAAAGAGTCGGACACGGCTGAGCGACTTCACTTCACTTCACTCCTAGTTTTACTTGGATGTCTTAGAAAATGGGTACCACCCTCATTCTGAAAGATAGAATGAAAAGTGGTCTCTTTTCCGTCCTGGACTTTTGCCAGGTAGACCTGTTTCTCACAGTTGGTCTGACTGTCCTGCTCGGGCCCCGGGAGTGATGACAGAGCGGGCGCTCGGTGCGGCAGGAGTCTGCTGCTTGCTGAGTGTGTAGCACGCGCGTTTCACTTGTGGTCACTCTTGTCGTCAGTGTGCATTGATCAGTCGCTGGATTGGCGTTTCACTGGTCTCTGATAGTAGTTAACTTGTGTGATGATTTAGTTTTGAGCTCCACTCCAGTTGCCTGCCTCTCTTTGTATTTTTGTCCTCTGTAGTACTCAGGATGTCACGATCAGTCTGACTGCCACGTCAGACATGGTCACATCATTTGAGATGTCTGACACTAACGACCAGTCTGCAGAACAGGAATCCGAGTATGAGCAAGGAGAGGACGAACTCGTTTATCACAAATCGGATGGGTCTGAACTGTATGCTCATGAGTACCCCGAAGAAGGGCAGTATGAAGGCCACGACGCTGAGCTCACAGAAGACCACGCTGAGTACGTGGAGGAGCCCGAGGAGGAGCAGCTGTACAGTGACGAGGTCCTAGACATCGAGGTCAATGAGCCTTTAGACGAGTTCACAGTGAGTCTTTCTCCTTTGTGTGGCTGAAGGTAACATGGCTGCCTGGGCATCGGTTTCTAGACTGATTTGAAATCTATTTCCCTCCCCTGGGAGGGAGGGAAATTAGACCTTATTATCACTGTCTGCCGGTTTCTTTATCTGAGCTATGACAAAGTTTGTGTTGACAGCTTGTTTGGCCGGAGCTAATGCTCCTTTGTCATTCTGGAAGGCTGCACAGAATTGTGACCTTGAGGATTGCACCCTAAGGGAGAAAACAGCTTTGTGTGGTGGAGATACACTGTCAATTGTTGAAAGTACTTAATGCAGAGCTTTTATCCAGGCTTTAGACAAGATCTGATAAAGTCCTTCTAAGGTGAAAAGATTATTGACCTGCTAAAGACATCTTTAAGGTGCTAATATTCCAGAGTGATTGATGTCCTGCTCATTCATCCTTTTCTGTAACTGAGAACTGTCTAAACATGAATAAAGAGATTGGAGGTTAGTTTAGGAAATGTCACACACAATTTGTTATCTGTAATCAGGAAGCAGATATGGTGCTGATTTTTATTTCAGAAAGGTGGTTTTAGTAGGTAGGTTTTTTTTTTAAGGTTGAACAGTCAAAAAAGAAAAAGGTATTAGTGAAAGATCATCTGTCTTAATGATTCATTATTGGGAGAGATTTGTTTATGAAATAAACACTTAGTGAAATTTCTGTTGGAAGGGCAAGATCTCCATAGATGCAGTGGAATCTTAAGGTTTTCAGCATATGGGGCTCCTGTGGTGCCATGTTGGGGGCTGCTGGGATGGGGTGGACGTCAGCAGATTTAGGGCAAGAATTCTGCTTCTCTGTTTTCATTCAGAGTAAATGATTTTTCATTTGAGAAGAAAATTTGTGTGTGTGTGTAGTTTTGAAGGAGATTGTTTAGATGGAGCCTTAGAATATTTAGTTCCAGACACAGTTGTGTTTCCATATCTCAGTAGTTATTTTTAAGGTTTGATTCTTTTTGAATGGTTTCTCTTTAGTAGACATAATCACGAAATGATGTGTGTAGTTTTGGTAAACAGAATCGTATAAAAGGCATTGTGAGTCCTTGTTTTTTCGGTTTAACACTGTAATGGTTTGTTTTGGTAATGTGGACGGCTGGACTGGTGATCTCTGGTTTACAGTGTGTTCATATACTGTGTTAAAATGAGACACTGTAGTTTAAAATGCTCCTTAAAAATTAGGCCAAAATCTTTTAAAATTGTGCCCAAGTGTCTGCGGGTTAGTGTTGTGTTATTTCTACCACTCATCCCTAAGATGAGGTGGTTAGTCAGTCGTATCCCTTGTAAGTTTAGCATTTCAACAGATCTCTACCAGTGTGGAAGCAGTGGGGCCACGAGAATTGTTGAAACATGAAGCATGGCCCCTGCCTTCTTAGAGCTTAGAATTTTGCGGAACAGTCACTGTCTGGGAAGTGCTGGGTAGTACCTACACATGGTCACGGAGGAGGCCCCCCTCTCTGGTGTTCTCGCAGAGTTTGTTGTAAAGAGGATTTCTAGCAAGTGAGGAATTTATCTCTCTTGTTTTCCAAACTTGGGGTTACATTTAGGCTCCTCATTGTATAAAATCCAACTTAAACCATCTGACATCTTGTGCCTAAGATTCAGGTATTGGAAAAAAAAATGTGCAAATTCAATACAGTCACAGTACTCTTCTACATTAAAATTGATTTTTTCAGAATTAAAAAAAATCTTGAAGTTTACTTAAGAATTCTGAATGTATCTAAATATTTTTATAGAGAGTTATAAAGTTTAAAGGTGAGGTGAAGGTCAGTATCTTTCTGGAGCAGTGTCAGCCACCCTCAGGATATCCAGGCTTATCATCATGCTCTTTCTTTTCTTCCCTGTTTAAGATTACCGGTTTCCTTTTTATAGTTATCACAGTGGTAGACACGGGCACTACCACTTCTTTGCATGGGGAGAGAAAGACGCACTTAAGCTGTGAAATACTTCTCCAGCTCTGCAGTGAGGGCCTCTTCCTGTTTTCTTAGGCTGTCACTGGTGCACAGATTAATTAATTATTCATTATTAGACTAACGGACAGAGGAGTCGATTGTGTCCCTGTATGTCCCAGAGGTATTTTAGTTTATTAAATGGTTTATTTAACTGTGATTCGTATCCTGGTTAGGCCGTGTTGACTCATACACTGGAGCTGGAATTGAGCTCTCTACTGATCCTGAGTATGTTCTGTTTGAGTTCACACAGACCAGACGGAGGATTCTGTAACTGGGAGTAGAATTATAATATTGCAGAATGTTACAGCCAGCAGAGACACTTACCTAAAAAGTTGAAAGTAAACTGTAGTGTTCTTTCCTGTCGTACTCAAAGCAGTTTTTTGACTTTTGCTGTCCTAATCTTGAGAGTGAATTGAGATTTGATGTAAACTTGTATTCTTATGTTAGGGAGGGATGTACATTCTTTACTGTTCAGCAGGGTGCTTGAACATTGTTGGGTGATTTGTACTTCTGAGCATAACTGGGTTTACTTAGTGCCTTTAAAGTTAACGTAGATTGAGATTTTGTAAAGCAGTGTTCTGTAAAAACAGCTTTCGATTGGTAATTTGTGTAACAGCGGGTTTTTGTTTCCTGGTGAGAGTCCCGTGGTGTGGACTGTTCTCCCCTGTGTGTTTGCTGAAAATGTTGCCTGCCTCTTAGGGCCTTCTTTGAACTCTGACAGTTCTGCTCTCAGTGAGTCTTGGGTAGCGACGGTTGCTCTTTTGGGCGGATAGCAGCAGTTCCTTGGGGAAGTAGCTGCAGTCTGTAGGGGCTGTCCTGAGAGGCGGGCGAGGGGCCTCAGGCAGTCCACGCCGGTGTGTTGCTGCTGAGCTTTGCGGCGCGACTGCTGGGCCCTGCGTGGTGAGCTGCGCGGCCCCGCAGCTTGCCTGCTCTGCCCCTGCCTTGCAGCTGCCGATGGCTCACCGCAGCTGGCGCCCGGGACGCTGGGAAGTCCGGCTCCCCTGGCGGGAGCGGTTGCACATACTAAGTCCCGCAGTCGCTGTTTCTAGCCTGTTCGCTTGTTTCCTTCTCTGTGCTTTTAAGAGCTGCCTGCCTGCTGCCATGCTCCTTACATTCCATGCGAACCTGAGATGGTCCTTCTAATTCAAAGGAACGGCTGACGGAGAAACTAACTCTAACATGCAATTTTAATACAGCTCCCGTGTTGAATTGAATTGCCCATACTTTTGTTGTCTTCTACTGTTATGAAAATAGTTCAAGTTGGGCATGATTCCAGCCCCAGTATTGCTGCTGAGCTGCTCTGTGCAAGCACACGCATGCTTTCTTTTTTAAGATTACATCTCCTTGTTGTTGATTTTGAGAAGAGCTGTGTGTCGGGGTCCTTGGAGGTTGAGGCAGAGTCCGTGTCATTGCCCGTATCGACCAGGTTGGCATACTGTGCTTTGCTCTCATTAACACTCAGGGGAGGTCCCATTCTAGTTTTGTGCTTTGTGCTTTTCAGCTCAGTCTGGTAATTGTCATAGTAAAGTGTGCTAACATAGCTAAGCATGAGTCATGAAGGTGAAAAGTGCTTAAAAGCCCCAAAGCGATAAGAGAAAAACTTATTTTCTGTTTAATGGCTGTTAGGATGAAGAATACTTGCAGGCTTGTGGGCAACAAGGAATGAAAGAGCAGGAAGACTGTGTTGCTGAAGAGGAATTAGATGAGATTACTGATTGCCAGGTTGATCCTGAAACCGAAGAGGTATTTGTTCATCTTTTTAAAAAGAGTCCAAAAGTTTTCTGGGTTTTTTTCTCTTCCATATTTAAAATGAGCATCTTTTTAATGTTGGTGAAAAGTTAATACATCTCCTCTTTGAGGTATGAGTGTAGTTAAAAAAGTGGAAACCAAAATCCCTTAGCTTGCAAGAATCTTTGGACAGTGACTTCTGGTGAGCTGTGGTCTCCAGATAGATGTCTGCCCTTTGGGTGTTAGAATGTTTTAGCTGTTTTATGGGGTGTAGGTAGGAATCTTTTGAAATGCGTAGTATATGTTAGTGCTTTGAAAGAAGTACTGGGATTATCTTAAGTTAATTAGCATCAGTTAAATTTGACCACTATTCAGAAAATACTGCAGACTTCCCTGGGTTTAGGTGCTGTGTTAGGTGTTGAAGAAGCGGATGATTGAGAAGCTTGGTTTTGGTGCTCACGGAACTTGGCAGGCTAAAATAGGAGAGAGAAGACGAGTGCCCGTTCCAGCGAGGGGAAGGCCGAAGAGCTGCTGGAGGGGGGCTCCGGGGCCTGCTTGGGGGCCCGTGCTGGGGCCTCCCTGGTTGGGTGTGGGTCTTGAGGGTGGGTTGGGGTGTTGAGGCTTTATGGAAGAGGTGACCTGTGAAGCACGTCTGGAGAACTCTGTGCTGTCGGGAAAGATTGGGCTGTGCTGTGAGGTGGAGGCCAGTGAGTTCTGTTTCCAACCTTAGAACTTGTCTCATGGGCCAAGTGTGTAAGCCATAAAGCCATTCTGTAGTCTTAGAACTTGTTGGTTTAAGATTTTTTTTTTCTTCTTAATGTTTTTTCTCAGTTATTTTTCTTAATACTTCCCCCCTCTTTTCCCTAAGAGATCATGAAAAGTGGTATTTCACTGGCTTAGGTCATTTACATTAGGTCTTACAGCAGTGCTTTATGAACTCAGTATACAAAGCATTACCCTTTCTTTTCCCTAATACAGTGGGGTGACAGAGCATGTGGACATGTACAGACACTTTCTGGGACACATCCTTGTTCTTCGCCAATAAGCTAAATTTGATTTTTGCGCTTTCTCTCTCTTTTGCTCTTTGAAATGTTTGAAACTTAGAGAAAAGATAGAAGAGTAGTAGGAAGATTGCTTTGCCCAGATTCTTCAGGGTTAGATGCACTTGGCCAGAGGCACCGAGACAAAGCTAAAGGGAGTGTGAAGACGTGCTTCTCCTGCTGATAACTGCTCTGTTCTGAGTAATGAGCCCCTGCCCCGAGGTCCAGGGAGACTGATTTATGCAGGTCATGCTTAGCACCGTATCCTATGTACTCTTTGCCCAGTGCAAGGCCAGTATGAGCCTCGATTAGGTCAGACTTGTGAAAGGGTGATTTTGGCAAAAGATGTCTGAGAGAGAGAGAGCGCTAAAAAGTCGTTAAAGGGTGGTGTGTGGGAGGTGGCTGTGGGGGTTGAAGGGTGGTGTGTGGGTGGGGGGCTGACGGAGGTGGCTGTGGGGGTCATTCGGGGTGAGTAGTTGAGAGGGAAGCTGAGGAGCCTAGCGCCTGTTAGTCAGTTCGTGTCCTCTTCATTAATTTGTAATACTTTGTAGTTGGAAAATTAATTCCATTGATTTTTTTTTTTCCCTGTAACTTACTCTTTCAGTATTCTAGGTAGTGCTTCTCCTTACTGTGATAACATATTGTCTTTGTAGTATATTTTAGAGTGAGAAAAGGTTTTGTAGATTTTAATCTTTAGATGATCTCTGGAAATATAAACTATTTTATTAAGCAGTTAAATAATAAGAATTCTAATTGGTGTTACACTTTAGCTTGAATGCCTTCTGGAACTGATAGAGGGTATGACTTGTGGATTTAGATATTTCAAACTTTTGTTCCTGAGCTGTATTCATCAAAACATTGAAGCAAAAAAAAAAAAATAATCGCTCCTTCCATTTTCAGTGTCTTCTGAACAGAGAGATTGAGGGAGAGAGATAGGTGTCTTTGGAGGAATATTAATGATCAGTCCCAGCCCTTAAAGTAAATGAACTCGTGACATGTATGAATTAATATGATAATATCTCAGATATATTAATACTTAGGAACGCTTAATAACTGGGACAGAAGTTAGACCCCTTCTTTGAACCTTACGCCAGTATTGATCTGAGATTAATTAATGCCAGATTTTATATGTATTCAAATAAAATGTCTTAATAATAGTGTGCTAGCTTTAGGCTCACCTACGAGACAGAAAGCTCACCAAATAGTACAAGTTTATTTCTCACTAACGTAAAAAAGTCCCCACAGCGTTTCAGATCTGGTATTGGCCTTGCTAGGCAGCCAGGTGCCCAGGCTTCTTCCGGAATTGCATGCAGTCCCGGGGCTCTGTGCGTGCCATGGTCCACATCCAGGCAGTGGATTGCAGCGAGGCTGAGCAGGCCTGTGCCCACCGTTGGAGGAGACATCCCAGAGTTCTCGAACAGCACTTCAGCACTTCATAAACGGCTCATTAATTATGCGTTAGTCACATGGCTGTACCTCAGAGCAGAGGAGGCTGGCACGTGTAGTGTTTTAGTAGGTGACAGCATCTTCAGCCACAGTGGGGAGTTTGATGGTTAAGGGCGCCATAGGGAACGGGGAACAGACGCCCGCCAAGTTGTTTTGGTTTTACTCTACTGTTCTTGGTATTACGCCTTTTTAAGCCATAAAGGAAAAGAATGATTTGATCATACACAAACACCCTGAAACGGTATAAACAAGTTTAGAGAAATGGCTGTATGGGGAAAGAATATACATATAAGACTAAGAATTAATGTATTTAGTAAAGTTAACATATTCAGTGTGTTCTGTATATACAGATGAGCACTCTTGTAAAAAGGGCAAAAAATGTGAGAAGGTAATACAAAAATAAGACAGATGATTACTAAGTGTATAAAATATATTTAATAAAATTAAGGCAGTTGTGAATTCTAACCTATCTTAATATTGGCAAAAATAAAAATACTGGTCAGGTGTGGTTTATTCTGTTGGAGGACTGTCTTGGAGAGGGGAGACAGTCTTCCACGACTCTGTCATGTCTGTGCATGTTTGGGGAGCAGAGTACAGATTGCCCTTTGTTCCGATCTTTTCAAGGAAAGACGTGTCTTTCTCTGGAGCAGGGGCCAGGGCTGCTTTGTGCTCTTGATGACAGTGCCCTGAACTCAGGTCCCCCCATAACACAGCTCCCTCTGCGCAGGGTCAGCGGGCTCTCTTCGTCTGGTAGCCCGCCGGGAACTGGGGCTCACGGAGCCAGCCCCCACACGACACTGCCGCTGTTAAAAGTAGTGAATTGTCCTCGTCTGTGACTAGGAGTGTCGTGCCTTCTCACAGCCTACGGGAAACAGTGGCAGGCTTACCTTATTAGCCTGCAAGAAGGGTAAAATTGCAGACCCTTCACTGTTTGTGACAGTATCAAAAGCCTGAAAGTGCTTTGGCTCAGTAATGCCAGGTTAATGAAGTTGTCCAAGAGCTGGCCTAAGATGTGCTCAAGGACACATGTACCAGCTGTTTGTCTTCAGCCTTGAAAACAAATGGGCCCCGCCTAGATTTTTCTGCAGGGTTAAATGAATGATGGCCAGGGGGCCACACGTTCCTAAAGGATGCCCTTGCCCTCTTGGACATGGAGAGAGACTTGTGATGTGTGACGCGAAAGAGCAAACTAGTGGGGTTCCTGCCCTAGGTCCGCCATAGCTATGCATGTATAAACGTGTGTGTGTGTGTCTCTCAACACGTGTCTGAGAGGATCAGGACAGATGGTGCGAGTGGTCACCTCTGGATGCTGGGATTATTATATATTTTGTACATCAAAAACTGTAAAACATTTTGCTGTGAATAAGATAACTTTTGAGAACAGGGAAATACAGAGCGGTTAAAATTTGACCCTTGCTAATTTGGAAGGCAAAGAACTGGGGTGCATTTGTTTAATTCCTGTGATTTCTAGTTGATATTAACCCTAACTTGAAACATCTTAATGGTGGTTTTCTGTATGTACATTTTTATAGAGAAGAGAGTAAACTCTCAGCCAGATTACATAGTTTATCTTTTTTATACTGTCTCTTCAGTTTAGTTCAGTTCAGTTCAGTCGCTCAGTCGTGTCCTACTCTTTGCGACCAATACAGAGCGGTTAAAATTTGACCCTTGATAATTTGGAAGGCAAAGAACTGGGGTGCATTTGTTTAATTCCTGTGATTTCTAGTTGATATTAACCCTAACTTGAAACATCTTAATGGTGGTTTTCTGTATGTACATTTTTATAGAGAAGAGAGTAAACTCTCAGCCAGATTACATAGTTTATCTTTTTTATACTGTCTCTTCAGTTTAGTTCAGTTCAGTTCAGTCGCTCAGTCGTGTCCTACTCTTTGCGACCCCATGAATCGCAGCACGCCAGGCCTCCCTGTTCATCACCATCTCTCGGAGTTCACTCAGACTCATGTCCATTGAGTCTGTGATGCCATCCAGCCATCTCATCCTCGGTCGTCCCCTTCTCCTGCCCCTAATCCCTCCCAGCATCAGAGTCTTTTCCAATGAGTCAACTCTTCGCATGAGGTGGCCAAAGTACTGGAGTTTCAGCTTTAGCATCACTCCTTCCAAAGAAATCCCAGGGCTGATCTCCTTCAGAATGGACTGGTTGGATCTCCTTGCAGTCCAAGGGACTCTCAAGAGTCTTCTCCAACACCACAGTTCAAAAGCATCAATTCTTCAGCGCTCAGCCTTCTTCACAGTCCAACTCTCACATCCATACATGACCATGGGAAAAACCATAGCCTTGACTACATGGACCTTAATTGGCAAACTGATGTCTCTGCTTTTGAATATACTACCTAGGTTGGTCATAACTTTTCTTCCAAGGAGTAAGCGTCTTTTAATTTCATGGCTGCAGTCACCATCTGCAGTGATTTTGAAGCCCCAAAAAATAAAGTCTGACACTGATACTGTCTCTTAAGAAGTATATTGTTTGCTTTTTCTTCTAAGATGTATGTCCCATAGTTTTAAACAAAATATTTCAAAGTATTTTTTAAAGGCTGCATGTTTTTCCTATGCTCTGTCCTTGATTGCTGATGTGTGTACCTTGTGTTGCTTGGTTTTGTATTGATGGAAACGTCTTCGTCTTGCTCTTTGCTCTCAGGTCTTAGTAGTCCTTCTTGGAGGCAGGTAATATGCTGGACTTTGTCCTGGCAACAGATGTTTTGGTGGTGTTTCCTTCCTCATACTGGGATCACTGAATGTCCATCAGATAGATCATTATTGAGAACTTGTATGTGTGGTATTTTTGTAGGTGCTGGGAGTGAGTGTTACATATTATTTCAGGACCTGTTGGTAGACTTTGCTTTTGGAGGGCTGTCCTCCCACCTTTTTTAGTCATATAAATAAATTACATAGTCCTCGTGGGAGAGCAGCAGTTTTATTTTGCCACGTACACCTGTGTTCTGGTGTCTTTCTAGTCTTTTGACTCATGTTCTTGGGATTAACTGTAGGGTGTTGTGGAATCAAACCTTTGCACTCCACCCTGTGTTGTAGTGTGCATGCTCTGGGTTGCTTAAAATGGAGTGGAAAGCATATTGCAGTTTTTCAGATAACTTCTTTCTCAGAGTTATGTTTAAGTACACATTAGAATCTGAATTATGGAACTAAAAAGAAATTTCTGTTGAAAAGTCTATTTTCGATGACTCCTTTTATTTAACTAATGTTCCTTCTTGGTTAATACAAAAAGAATCACTGTATTTGGAACAAGTTAGAAAGATCTAATTATGAAAACTAACTCTTGAGCCTTTCTAATTATACAGTCTTGTCAGTGCCAGTGATGCTTCTGTCTTCAAACATGGTTACAAAGGTTTGCTATTTGATAGTTTTGGCTTGTATAGAGGAACAGGTGAGAAGTTGAAATAATATCTTTGCACCATTTAAATTTGAAATACTTTAAAAATTGTGGTAACATTTACATTCAGTGGTATTTACATCTGAGGTATACAGTTCAGTGTAAACTTGAAGATCAAAAAAGATCTTCATGACCCAGATAATCACGATGGTGTGATCACCAACCTTGAGCCAGACATCCTGGAATGTGAAGTCAAGTGGGCCTTAGGAAGCATCACTACGAACAAAGCTAGTGGAAGTGATGGAATTCCAGTTGAGCTATTTCAAATCCTAAAAGATGATGCTGTGAAAATGCTGCACTCAGAAGCCAACAAGTTTGGAAAACTCAGCAGTGGCCACAGGACTGGAAAAGGTCCATTTTCATTCCAATCCCAAAGAAAGGCAATGCCGAAGAATGCTCAAACTACCGCACAACTGCACTCATCTCACACTCTAGTAAAGTAATGCTCAAAATTCTCCAACCCAGGCTTCAACAATATGTGAACCGAGAACTTCTAGATGTTCAGGCTGGATTTAGAAAAGGCAAAGGAACCAGAGATCAAATTGCCAACATCTGTTGGATCATCGAAAAAGCAAAAGAGTTCCAGAAAAGTATCTACTTCTGCTTTATTGACTATGCCAAAGCCTTTGACTGTTGTGGACCACAACAAACTGTGGAAAATTCTTTAACAGATGGGAATACCAGACCACCTCACCTGCCTCATAAGAAATTTGTATGCAGGTCAGGAAGCAACAGTTAGAACCGGACATGGAAGAACAGGCTGGTTCCAAATCGGGAAAGGAGTACATCAAGGCTGTCTGTTGTCACCCTGCTTATTTAACTTATATGCAGAGTACATCATGAGAAACGCTGGGCTGGATGAAGCACAAGCTGAAATCAAGATTGCCGGGAGAAATATCAATAACCTCAGATAGGCAGACAACACCACCCTTATGGCAGAAAGTGAAGAATAACTAAAGAGCCTCTTGATGAGAGTGAAAGAAGAGAGTGAAAAAGTTGGTTTAAAGCTCAACATTCAGAAAACTAAGATCATGACATCTGGTCCCATCACTTCATAGGAAATAGATGGGGAAACAGTGGAAATAGTGACAGACTTTAGTTTTTTGGGCTCCAAGATCATTGCAGATGGTGACTGCAGCCATGAAATTAAAAAGACACTTGCTCCTTGGAAGAAAAGTTATGACCAACCTAGACAGCATATTCAAAAGTGGAGCCATTACTTTGCCAACAAAGGTCCATCTAGTCAAAGCTATGGTTTTTCCAGTGGTCATGTATGGATGTAAGAATTGGACTAGAAAGCTGATCACCGAAGAATTGATGCTTTTGAACTGTGGTGCTGGAGAAGACCCTTGTGAGTCCCTTGTACAGCAGGGAGATCCATCCGGTCAATCCTAGAGGAAATCAGTCCTGAATATTCATTGGAAGGACTGATGTTGAAGTTGAAACTCCAGTCCTTTGGCCACCTGTGCAAAGAACTGACTCATTGGAAAAGACCCTGATGCTGGGAAAGATTGAAGGCGGGAGGAGAAGGGGGCGACAGAGGATGAGATGGTTGGATGGCATCACCAACTCAATGGACATGAGTTTGAGTAAACTCTGGGAGTTGCTGATGGACAGGGAGGCCTAGCGTGCTGCAAAGAGTCTCAAAGAGTCGGACACGACTGAGTGACTGAACTGAACTAACTGATACGCTGCAGTAATTTGATAGATGTGTACACCCAAGTTACCCTCATTATCCCCGAAGATCCCCCCTTGTTTCTTTCGTCAGTGCTGACTCCTCTCAGAGGTGAGCCATGTCCGTAGTTCTGTGTATTTAGTCTTTCCTGGTCTAGAACTAGCATTGGCGACTCAGAAGGTATGAATGTGAGCAAATGTCAGGAGGTAGTGGAGGACGAAGGAGCCTGGTGCAGCGCAGCCCACGGGGTCGCCAAGAGCCAGACAGAGCTTAGCAGCCGCGCAGGGCAGTGATGCTGTGGTGTGTGTCTAGCTTCTTTTGGCCACCATAATGATTTTTGAGGTTTTTGACTATCACCCAAATAGTCATTTATGCCCATAGTCAACAGTTCATTCCATTTGATGGAGATACCTTGTTTGTTTTCTCTTGATAATAGGTAATATTTGGGTGGTTTTCTGTTTTTCTGTTATCATGAATAATTAAAAAAGCTTATTTTACTTATTTTTTTGTGGATATATCTTTTTTTCCCTGTAGCGTTAGGTAGAAGTGGTACTCCTGAAAGAGGGTAGAAGTATGTTTGATGGTGTAAGAAACAGCCAAATGTTTTCCTTGTGTTTGTACTGTTTATACTGCCAGCAGTCATGTAAGAGGGTCTCAGTTCTCCCACTTGTCTGTCTAGTGTTTGTATCAGTTTTTGTCTAGCGGCTTCCCTTCCCCGTTGAGTCCCTTAGTGCCATGTGAGGCTCGGTCGCCGGTGGCGTCTGAGTCCTTTCTGGAGCCCCCCGTGCCCCGTCGCCGGTGCTGTGCTGTCTTGCTCACTGTGGCGTGAGATCAGGCAGTGTGATCCGCCAGTTGTGGCGCCTTTTCAGGGTTGTTTTGTCAATCTGAGTCCTCTGAATTCTGTATAGAAATTCTGTAATTAACTTGTCAGCGTCTATTAAAAATCTGGATGGCATTGTTTTTGAACATTGCGTTGTATTTTTAGTCCAATTGGAGGAAAACTAGCATCTTAATAATCACATTGCCTGTTAATAACCACAGGCTTCCCTTGTGGCTCAGCTGGTAAAGAATCCACCTGCAGTGAGGGAGATGTGGGTTCAATTCCTGGGTTGGGAAGATCCCCTGGAGAAGGGAAAGGCTGTCCACTCCAGTATTCTGGCCTGGAGAATCCCATGGACTGTGTAGGCCATGGGGTCACAGAGAGGCCTGACTGAGCGACTTTCCCTTTCAGTCGCTTACTGATTCTTGGCATTGGGCAGGCCACTTAATACTCCATTGCCTTAGTTCCCTTTTCTGGAAGAGTTATAACCAGTTAATACAGTTCACGGATCTGATACATGTGTACATCCAAGTTACCCTCATTATCCCCAAAGATCCCCCCTTGTTTTCCTTCTAGTCAGTCCTGACTCCTCTTAGAGGTGAGCAATGTCCTTAGTTCTGTTTAAATTAGTCTTTCCTAGTCTAGAATAGGAAAGTTAATAACCACAGTTTAATGGTTCTCACTTGTTTTTTTATTTCATTCTTTTTGCCTTGTTGACCTCCAGTACTGTGTAGAATAGAAACATTGAAGGCATTTATTTTTGCTTCATTCTTCATGGTTCAGTTCAGTTCATGGTAGGGGTGAAATACTCAGTATTTTATCAGGTAAGTAATATAAGCTACCAGAGGTTTTTCAGTTAGATTGAAGTTCTTTTCTATGTCTAGTTTGCTGACTTTTGTTTTCTTTTTAAATCAGAAATGAGTGTTGAATTTTGTCAGTGCTTTTTCAGTTCCTATTGAGATAATCTTGTGTCATCCCTTGTTTTTTTAATGTGCGTTAAATTGACTTTAAAAGCTATGACCTATATTCCGGACTTGGCCTCTGTTTTGCAGATCTTCCCATTAATGTCCTCTTTCTATTCTGGGCCCAGCCCAGGGCACCGCGTTGCTGTCCCGTCTCCTCTGGCCGGCGGCAGTCTGTGGGCCTTGCCTTGAGGTCCACAACCATGACAGTCTAAAGAAGCGTCCTGCCCGGGTGTCCCGTGGAATGTCCTCTAACCTGGCCCTGTCTGGTGCTCTTCTCACGGTTAGACTGGGTGGTGGGAGTTGTGGAAAGAATGCCGTGGAGGTTAGGTGTCCTCGTCCCATCCCGCAGCTGTGTGCAGGGCCTCCCCGGCAGTGTCAGCCGTGGTCAAGTGCTGAGGTGGCCTTGGCCAGTAAAGATTGTCATCCGTGAAGTTCTGTCTTTCATGTTCTGTATTCTGTTCTCTAGAAGTAAGTTACTAAGTCTAGTCCTCACCCACGGTGAACGAGAGGAACTTAAGTGCCACCTCTGGAGAAGGAGAGTGTGTGTACATATATTTGGAATTCTTGAAGGGAGATTTGTTAAATTGACTGGTTTTTGAATGTTAAATTAACCGTATGCTTCTGGCTGAACCTTCACTTGGTCATGACATATTTTCCTTTTTTGTGGGACTCCATGTGGACAGAGAAGCCTGGGGTGCTAGAGTCCATGGGTCGCAAACAGTAGGCTACTGCTTAGTGATGGAACAACATGTACTTTTATTTTATTAAGCAATTTTGTGTCTGTGTTCACGAAGGAGATTGGTCTCTTAATTTTCTTCTCTTGTAATTTTTGCACAATTTATTTGTAACTGCTAGTCTTTTCAGTTTGTAAGTTTTAACTCTTGGAATTAGAATCGATTTTTATTTATGATATAGATATAGTATAGAATTATTCTCTATCAAATATTTTATAAGCACTAAACACTTGGGGGAAGCTCTCAGAAGCAGTGGTCTCGAGAGCCTTCTATTCCAGAGAGCTGCCCAGTTCCCCGCCCCACCCCCTCAGATGTGGGATGGAATATTGAAGTTTCTTTCAGAAACTGAGATCACAAGTTCATTTCAGAGTTAGCTAGAGAACGTAACAAAAAATATAAGTCTGGGTCTTGCTGCCTCTTAGAGTTTCTAATTATGTATGTATGTATGTATGTATGTTAAGACTGGTGGACTTGTCTGTTTTATAAAGAACTTTCATGATGATTTTCATACGCATCTTCTTAAGCATTACAAATACATCTTTCAGGTTTTTAAGATAATTAAATAGCTAAAAATCAAACCTTTGAATATTTTTGGCATTGTCTATATAATAAAGTCAGATATTTACATACAATTTAAATTCTTACAAAATATAATCAGGGTAACTTGATTTTTATATTGTTATCCAGCACTGCCCTTCAGTGGAATTTTACTTGTGAATGGGATATTGTGAATATTCCATTCATAAGTATTTCTGTGCAGAGAAAGTCAACATTATGGCAGATAGGTAAGTTAATTCTATGTCCATGGCCAGAGAAGATGCCCTTTTTTGAGCCTAGTATTTAGAGGAAGAGGTAGTGACCAGTGGCTGAAAGAGTCAGTCTAACTTAGTCAGTGTTGCCAGGCGACCTATACTTGAGGCAGCTGACGCCAGCCATTTTTCAGTTTCAGCTCAGGGTTTGTGTAATCCTTGATGAAGTTCACGTGGAACTGGACCCTGAGTGTGAACCCGAAGTTTGCATCCTAGGATATTCTGTCTCTCCAAAAGTTGACCTTGTGCCATTCTTTTTGTAGTCAGGCCCTCCCTCCATTCCTAACCCTTGGTAACCTGTGCGGCTTTGTCTCTTGGAGAGTGTCATATATGTGGAATTGTTGCAGTGTGTCCCCTTTTGAGTGACTTATTGTGCCTTTTGACTTGTGTCATGTGGCATGGTGCCTTTGTGATTTCATCCCAGTTTTTGTATAGTTCCTTTTTCTTTTATTGCTGAAAGAGCGTTCCATAGTTTGGATGTACAACAGTTGTGTATCCATTCACTGTTGTCTCTATTTTTGGTTATCCAAAATAGAACTGGAACACTTTCCCTGCCGGTGTTCACAGGAGTGTAAGTTTTCATTTTCCCTAAGTGCATGTCCGGCAGCGGCAGCGCCGGGCCGTAGGTTGGCAGTGGCGGTGCCGGGCCGTAGACTGGTACTGTTTGTTGGTTTGTCTCTGGTAGCCTGTAGTATCTGTCTCAGAGAAACAGTTCTCATCTTGTCTTTGTTGTATTTGGATTTCTTAGATGGAGAGTGTGTGTAGAATAAACTGTATTCGTTTCAGTACTGTCATGTTTCACATTAAACTTGTTTGTAAAGTGTTTGAACTGTAATTATTGTTAATGGTTGAATTAGAAATGACTACTGTAATAAAATCTTTGCTTTCTTGGTAATGATTTCTTTTCCTCCTCTTGCCTTGCTGCTTAAAGTGTGATCTGTGGACCTGCATGTTGGCTTCACCTGGAGCTTGTTGGAAATGCAGAATGTTAGACCCCCACCTGCAGAATCAGAATCAGCATTATGGCAGGATTCCCAGTGATGAATATAAACCTTCAATTTGAGAAGCACTGCTCTGGAGATTAAGAGGTGGAGAAGAGTATTTTGTAAATGAGCTGACTTTTTGCTCGGCGTGAGTGTAGTGCAGCACAAACATAGCTGGGCCCATCTCACACGCCATTCCTGTGCGGTTTCAGGTGTTTAGTCAGACAGAAGTAATGGTATCAAACCAGCAAAACAACAAAATGCCAACGTTCTGGTGCTTTAAAATTCTATAGTATGCTGAGTATCAGAATACTGAAAGGTGGTTTTGTGATCATTAGACTAAAAGTTATAGTTGATATTCAGTATTTTATTTTCAGGCATTGATTCTCTACCATAGGGTTTATAGCAACGAATGTGTGCATTTTTTACACAGAAAATGTTGGGGAAAGAGTCCAAAATGATTGTATCATTTTCTTTCCCTTGCACATTTTCTGGTAAAGTGGTTCATTTTTGTTTCTGTTAAGAGTAAAGGACATGTGAGAATTACGAGTGATGAGACTAAAGGAGCAGTTTTTAAGTTTGCAAAAAGCATAGATGAATCTAGCAGTCAGTAGGTACCTATCTTATTACCTGACAATAGGTCACTAAGATCTAACATGAGATGAAAGTGATTAGTGTCAGAAGGAACATGAGTTAATATAGTAAGAATTGTTGATAAAGAAATTATTTTAGTTTGGTACTAGATTAAATAAAATTTTTGTAGGAATCCTGATATAATGAAATACAAGATAAAAACTGGTTTTAAGGATTCGGCTGGTGGCACAGTGGATAAGAACCCGCTGCCAATGCAGGGCACACAAATTGCAAACCACTCGCTGCTGCTCAGTTAAGCCCAGGCACCACAGCTGCTGAGCCTGTGCCGCGGGGCCTGCGAGCCGCACGTGCGAAGCCCGTGTGCCCCGGAGCCCACGCTCCATGACAGGACGGGTGTGTGCACTGCAGCAGAAGGCAGCCCCTGCTCACCTCAGCTAGAGAAGGCCTGTGCAGGCCAACGATGACCCCGCACAGCCATAAATAAGTGAATGGACAAACAAACCCCAAACTGGTTTTAGTGTGAAGCGAATGAAAAAACGTAGTCTTCTGGTTGATAGTAGTTGATAGTCTGAACCAGAGGTAGTAACTCACAAACCCTGGACAGTGGGATGGAGTAGAAAGGGGTGAGAAGTGATGCAGGAAGGATTGTCCAGGCTCAGAGAACCAGAGAATCCACGCAGCCCAGCAGCGGGTTTGGAGCACTTGGCTGCTTTGAAAGTCAGACTCGATGGGGTCAGGAGTGCCAGGGAATGTGGGGCCTGTTTAGTGGAAAGGAGTGTGCTGTCATCTAACGGGAGCCACAGGGCGGCTTCTATGCTGAAATCAGGCTCAGGGACTCTAGGGTTAGTTTAATTAACATACTGAACTTTGTTTAGATCTGAAGTAGAGTCTAGGCCGGCACGGGTGTTTGGAAATCATGTTTGTTCTTAGAAGTATTAGTAGTTACAGTGTATGAGACTGTGTGTATTAACTAGGAGTAGGAATTTGAATTTTTTCTAACATCATTAATTTTTAATATTAGAGGTTTTTTCTCGTAGGATCAGTTTAATGTTTCTCATGGCTTTATAAATGGGACATTGTGCTGTATTTTTACATCTTAATTATAAAGAGCTTTTATGTGTGTGTACACATACGTGTATGCATAACCGTTGTTCAGTATTTAATTCAGAAGAGTATGGGCTCACTTTCCCTCCTTGCTCTTTTGTCTGTCTGCCATTGTAGGGAGGCATGGAGACTTTGGAGCTGCAGAAGGACATCAAAGAAGAGTCAGATGAAGAAGATGATGATGATGAAGAATCTGGACGATTACGTTTCAAAACTGAAAGGAAAGAAGGAACAATTATTAGGCTCTCAGATGTAACTAGAGAGAGAAGGAACATTCCAGAAACGTTGGGTAACATTTTTCACCTGTCTCACATCCTCTTCCACTCCCATTTCAACTTCCTCTATAATACTGTTACGATTAATGAAGTAGATAAAGAACAGCTGACTTTATAGACTGTTAGCATGGTGTCCAGAAGCTGGATGGTCTGTATGAGGTGAGAGCTGAGTTAATAGTGCTGTAAAAGTCATTCTATAAAATGACTTGTCTTCTGGATTAAAAAATGTTTGAATAAAATACCTGTTTTTTGATGTAGTTTTCCTTCTGTAGTCTGTGACTTAGGCTTGCTCTCCTGCATGCCGTGTGGTTCCGCTGGCTCTGGGAAAATGGCGTTGGGGTGGTCCAGGGGCGTCTCGCCTTTCCCAGGTTGCCACGGCTCCTTTTGGGCCAGACTGGTTTCCTTTTGAGCCTTTTAGTGTTGTGACAGCCGTGTCTTTGGTGTGTGTTTCTCTCTGTGCCGCCCCACTCAGCGCTCAGGGAGACAAGGGGGCTTGTCTGTCGCATTGTCAGTTGTACGTCGTTCTGTTCCATACCCACAGCAGGCTGTTGCTGATGAACAGAGCCTTTTCCAGTGGTGACCCTGCCCACACTCTTTTGGAGTTCTTTCCAGTGCCCACTGCAAGGAGTAAAGCAGTGGTTCTCAAATTTAAGCAACAGAATCCCCCAGAAGACTTGTTAAAACACATACTTCCAGATGTACTCTCAGCTGCTCTGATTCAGTAGGTTTAGGGTAGGGCCCAAGAAAGTTGAATTTCTGATGAGTTTGCAGGTAGTGTTGTTCCTGTTGCTCCAAAGTCCATACTTTCAGAACCACTGGGGTACTGTCCTGTATTCCAAGGAGTAGGGTGGGAGGGTGGAAGAACGGAGAGTTATACCTGTTCTCTGGTTTTGGTCAAAGTAAAATCAGTTACTACCTTCATTACTTCGTAAAACCATTGTTTGTAGCCACTTGCCGTTGGAAGCCTGAGCATGTGTCTTGCAGTGGCAGAAATGAATTCTCTGTGAGAACACCACGCTCTCAAGGTGCCCACCATAACGGTAGTGAGTCCATCTTGCCATGTGACATCCCCAGGTGAGGTTTGTGGAGAGACTGACCTGGAGTCTTAGTGTTCTCTATGTCTTTCCCTTCTGGTTTCCTGCTTCTAGCTTTTGGCCCAGGCTCTTCCCTGGACTTTGCTCAGGTTATGGTATTGCAGTTGCTTGTTGGTGTGAACCAGTACAGCATAGGCTTCTAAGAAAGAGCTGAGAAGTTGGCCTTGGGTAAAAGGAGATGGAGCAAGCTTAGGTCTTAAAACAGGGGGATGGGAAAAAATGAAAAGTATTGTCAGCAGGAGTGATGGGCAGCGTTACACAGCAAGCGTATTGGACTAGACATCTCAGTCTTGGACTGGGGTAAGATGGACAAGGGAAAGATGGTGCCCCGCACTGCTCCCAGACAGCGGTGGGCTGTGGCTTGTTAGGGAAGGAGAGTGCCGTCGCGGGGCGGGGTGTGGTGGGCGTCCCTTCTGCTGCTGTGTAGCTGGGCTGTGGCTTTATTACAGAAGTCTGGGAGCCGTACATTATGTCTTAATAACAGTGTTAGCTGCACGTTCTAAGTGTGTGACGTCAGCTCTCAGACACCGTTAGGAGTGGCGGCCTTGGCTTTCTGCAGCCAGCTGCTTATGGGCTCTGGTGCACTTTCTAGATCACCCTCTCTGCACCCCAGAGGGCCTGCTCCTCCTGTCCCCTGCTCCTCAGCTACGGTTATCTCTCCTCTGTTCACTTGAACTTGACCCAAGGACTGACAAGTTCTGAAGTGTCCGACTTGTCTGTGTTCATAATTTGTACTTGTTTTATCCCCGCGCCCCTTTCCGGTCAAGATCTTTGCCTTATTTGGTTCTTCACAGGGTCATTTGTACTTCTTTTATTAAAGAATTTGTGTTGTTTTTTTTTTTTTTTAAGTCATTTCTTGATGTCTTTCCCTTCTGGTTTCCTGCTTCTAGCTTTTGGCCCAGGCTCTTCCCTGGACTTTGCTCAGGTTATGGTATTGCAGTTGCTTGTTGGTGTGAACCAGTACAGCATAGGCTTCTAAGAAAGAGCTGAGAAGTTGGCCTTGGGTAAAAGGAGATGGAGCAAGCTTAGGTCTTAAAACAGGGGGATGGGAAAAAATGAAAAGTATTGTCAGCAGGAGTGATGGGCAGCGTTACACAGCAAGCGTATTGGACTAGACATCTCAGTCTTGGACTGGGGTAAGATGGACAAGGGAAAGATGGTGCCCCGCACTGCTCCCAGACAGCGGTGGGCTGTGGCTTGTTAGGGAAGGAGAGTGCCGTCGCGGGGCGGGGTGTGGTGGGCGTCCCTTCTGCTGCTGTGTAGCTGGGCTGTGGCTTTATTACATAAGTCTGGGAGCCGTACATTATGTCTTAATAACAGTGTTAGCTGCACGTTCTAAGTGTGTGACGTCAGCTCTCAGACACCGTTAGGAGTGGCGGCCTTGGCTTTCTGCAGCCAGCTGCTTATGGGCTCTGGTGCACTTTCTAGATCACCCTCTCTGCACCCCAGAGGGCCTGCTCCTCCTGTCCCCTGCTCCTCAGCTACGGTTATCTCTCCTCTGTTCACTTGAACTTGACCCAAGGACTGACAAGTTCTGAAGTGTCTGACTTGTCTGTGTTCATAATTTGTACTTGTTTTATCCCCGCGCCCCTTTCCGGTCAGGATCTTTGCCTTATTTGGTTCTTCACAGGGTCATTTGTACTTCTTTTATTAAAGAATTTGTGTTGTTTTTTTTTTTTTTTAAGTCATTTCTTGCTTCTATAGTCATGTCATCCTGAGACAGGAGGCTGGAAAGGGTTAGTGATGGGCAGAGAGGCAAGAGTGGCTGAAGCATTAACAGTTCTACCATTTACCGTTCTTTTAAGCGTTAGGAAAAAAGCCTTTAAATGTATTTGTGCAGAATGTGGTTCTTTGGCTAGATAATAGGGCAAATAAAATTGATGCTAAGAAGTATCTTTCTCTGTTCCCTATTTGTAAGCCAGACTAGGAGAGCTCAGTGTTTAAAAACAGGTTTTCATTTTTCTAGAAAAATTAGGATTATTCGCAGTATAGAAATGATTTTCATATCTATTTTAGAGTTTGATTTCCTAAAACAGTGAGCTCCCTTGTTTCCTTAACACCCCTCACCCCAACAAAAAGTTAATTTTATACAGAAGAAAAATATTCATTGAGAAAGAGAAGCTCCTATAGTATTTGGTATACTAGAAATTCTCATGAATTTTCCCTCATCACTTTGTGTACTCCTGGTGATAGAAATATCAGTTTCAGGTTTTGTATACAAGCGCTTGCATTGATTGGACTGTATAAAGCTGCTCACATACTCTTTGTAATGGGATTAAAATATCTTGCTACCAGAGTATGTATATCATCTCCTGTGATGGATTTTTCTTGACAATTGATATCTTTTAACATTCTGAATACAAATAAAGGCAGTTACTTTGTGATACCATTGATTACTTTTGAGAACACTCCACTCTACAAAGAAGAATAAAATAATGCTCTGGCCTGGGAATAGTGAGTTCTCTTCACAATCTGGAAGGGTATTCAGTCACTTTGTCTTCTTCATATTCAAATGTATGATGTCATCATTAAGTAATTCATATTTGTGATAGTCTTGACCATTATGGAGCCTGAGACACAGATGTTCTGTATTTTCAGTTCATATTGGATTAGGTATAGAATTTTGGGCTTTTACCTGAGTTATGATCTTAAGTACTGAGCTTTTGTCCTCAGCCAGGATTCTGGGAATTAAATACCTTAGAGAAAATGTGACATCAGTTTTCCCAAGGATACAAAACTATATACTTAGGAGACAAATTTTTCATTATATAAAAAGGATCCCATAGGATATGAGGGCTTAATTCTCTCACAGAATGCAGTTGAAAAGGGTTTCTAGAACATGCATGTGTAAGAGAAAGATTTATTTTGAATGGCAACGTCAAAAGCCATCTCTAAAACATGAGTGTCACTGACCAGTCACCCTGAAGCGTCAGCACAGAGGTTCAGCGGGGCCAGTTCTTTTGCCCTAGGAGATGGACCTCAGGTTCTCTCTGGAAGCAGCGCCAGTGGAACACGAAAGACTGCTTATTTTAGTTAGGCTTTTATCATTTGTAATCTGTGAGTAAGCTGCTGGGTTTTGCCATATTCTAAGTTTCATTGGGCACAGGTAATACATTAAATTACGTTTCATTGCTTTAGCCTGAAGAACGTTGTTAGGCCCACATAATGTTCTCTTGAAATAATATCCTTGGTTAATTTTGCTTAAGGCAAATGATCTTTGGGGAAAACAGTTTTTTAAAATTGATATACAGACTGTGTATTTATACAGCAGAATACTCCAACAGAGAAAAGAAACAAACATCTGCGATAACATACAATTTTTTCATCTATTAATAAACAATTTAAGATCAGTAGTGCCAGCAGTAAGATAACTACCTTCAGTTTACACAGTAGTCCTTGCATTTGCAAGGTTTTAAAAAATTTCTTGATTCAATTATCTTGTTTATTAAAAAAAAAAAAAAAAAAAGCCACAACCAAAAATAAAAACCTCAGACTGTCATTTGTTGTTTTTGTTTTGCCAAATAAACTGTATTTTGTACATATTCATTATGTATTAAAGTATTTTTATGTACATATGTTTTTCTTAAGCACATATTAGAAAGGGACACCACAATGTAAAACTTTGTTACATTACACTCTATCTCTACTTTGGAATATGGACCTAGTTCAGAAAACAGTTAAGCGGAAATTAACATTTCAGTTGAAGTTAACAAATGTAATTTCCATCCTGTCATATTTTGGTGACCTTTTGTGACAGCTTGTCTCAATCGGAGGAATGCATTTTTACTTGCTGATTAAAGATGTCACTTGAAACCATTTTATTACTGGGGATAGTGAAATTAATCTTGACACTTAGAACCACTAGAAAAATAATTGCTGATTCACCACATAAAATGTGTATGTGAACCTATCATGTAGTCAAGATTAGAATAAAAGTCTGTGCTTGTTAAGAGGAGATTAAATTTTCTTTAGAATGGAGTCTAGATCCATTTGAAGGGAAGAGGGATACCTTAGAAACAATCTCAAAAAAATGAAATGTGGCTTAGAGATTTTGGAAGAGTTTGGAGATGATTATTGAATCCAAGGTAGGAGAAAAACTGGTAATATTTAAAATGTGCCCTTCGCTGTGGAAGAAGGCATGGGAATGCTTCTTAGTAGAATCCAGTGAGATCTTTGAAAGGTGTTTACTAATAGAGCGTATATTATCATAACTTAGAACTGTATTTGAATAAGTTAGCCTTTTTCTTCTAAGAATTCAGAATAATGTGCCTAGTGAGTAGGGCCAGAAATTTTGATTGTTGCCCCACAGCATCGGTCAGAGAGGAGGGCACTGTTTTGTGGCTTTGCTCTCATTTGCTGTAGCTTCCCTGCAGGTGGTGTGGATGTAGGTCTGTCTGCACAGAGTAAAGTTGTTGTTTTTAAATAAATCAGAAAATCTGACTTGGTGTAGTACTAAATGAGTTTCCGTTCTTTATGAAATTTAAGTATTTGGCTTCAGAGTGATTTTATTAGTAGTTTTGCTTTTAAAGCAGAACAATCAGTAATTTGTAATTTTTGAGTCTCTGTGCCACTGTGAATTAATCAGTACTTACACTGGATCCGCATAGCTGGGTGTCCTGGTTTAGGACTGGGGTAGCCAGGTCTTGACCAGCATCTGCCATCAGTGAAAGAATGTGATGCCTAGCAGATGAGGAGTGGTGATTGGGCTGAACTTCGTCAGCTTCTCCTTTTTAGCTTTCCTCAGCACGTTTTAGTGGTCTCAAATGAAAATTCAAATTTACAGGAGGTCCTTGTATTTGAAGGAAGAAGCGTGTCTTCATGTAACAGTCTCACTCTTGGGGTCCTGGTGTCTCTGTATCCTACCCCAGCTGCTTACTGCTGAAGTGGAGTTGATTGTTGTTGGAGAAGCACGTGCTGATCCTGAGTTTCCTTGTCACATACTTGTTTTTTTTGTTTCTCCCTATAGATCTGAGTCCGCCTCTTTGAAGGTGTCTAACGCATATGCATCTTTCCAAATAGAGCTTTCAGCAGAAGCCAAAGCCGCGCTGCTTGAATTTGAAGAGAGGGAGCGGCAGCACAAGCAGGGCCGCTACGGCTGCAGGCGGGGAGCCAGGAGAGGAGGCGCGCCCCTGTGCCGCGGCGCGGGGGACCAGAGGAGGGAGAGCAGCGAGAGGGGCCGCGCCAAGGACCACAGGCCCGCTCTGCTGCCCACGCAGCCCCCTGTGGCGGTGAGTCGCTCAGCCCCGTCCCGGGAGCCTGCACGCTGAGAGCAAGTGACGGTTCTCTCGGGTACGGGTTTTGTATTTTGCATTTGTTTTAGTCTGAGATGAAAATTTAGTGAAAGGCGTCATGGCTGAAGTTTTATAGCCTGTGGTATGATCTCGTTGTTGCTCAGTTGCCAAGTCGTGCCTGACTCTTTGTGACCCCCTTGCCCGCAGCACTCCAGGCTTCCCTGTCCCTCACCACCTCACGCAGCTTACCCATGTTCATGCCCACTGAATCGGTGACGCCATCCAGCCATCTCCTCCTCTGTCGTCCCTTCTCCTCCTGCCTTCAGTCTTTCCCAGCATCAGGGTCTTTTCCACTGAGTCTGCTCTCTGTATCACGTGGCCAGAGTATTGGAGCTTCAGCATCAGTCCCTCCAATGAGTATTTAGGGTTGGTTTCCTTTTAGATTGACTGGTGTGATCTCCTTACAGTTGAAGGGACTCTTAAGAGTCTTCTTAAGCACCATAGTTCGAAAGCACCTGTTCTTCGGCACTCAGCCTTCTTTATTGTTCAGCTCTCACATCTGTTCATGACTGTTGGAAAGACCATAGCCTTGACTGTACAGACCTTTGTCAGCAAGCTAGTCTTTGCTTTTAACACTCTGTCTGGGCTTGTCATAGCTTTCCTGCCAAGAAGCAACTGTCTTCTAATTTCATGGCTGTAATCACCATCCGCAGTGATTGAGAGCCCAAGCAGAGGGAATCTGTTGCCGCTTCCACTTTCTCCCTTTCTATTTGCCATGAAGTGATGGGAGCAGATGCCAAAAAAATCCCAGTTTCTTAATATTAAGTCAGCTTTTTTTCACTCTCCTCCTTTATTCTCATCAAGAGACTCTTTAGTTCCACTTCACTTTCTTCAATTAAAGTGGTATCATCCGCATATCCGAGGTTGTTGATATTTCTTCTGGCAGTCTTGATTCCAGCTTGTAACTCATCCAGTATATGGTCTTAAAAATCCAGTCTTCTAGTACTGAGGTAGTGAAGACTGATTCTTTGCCAGTACTGATGAAGAAAGAAGCAGTGAGAGAGCTGATGTCTTCCAGGGGTTGAACCACGCAGGAACCTTGCCCATCTCTTCTGTTGGTGGAGGGGCGCTGCTCCTGTGAGCACCATTCTGAAAACACAGACTCTGTTACATTGAGAATATAGCCATAATGGTGTATTTTATAAAATATTTTTTCTTATATACTGCTTACCATAGGTTTTTCTTTAAATGTAGCAGTTTCTTTTACAAATAACTGTCATCTCCTCTCCATAGAAACAGATTGTCATATCCATAAAAAATTTTCATAATTTAGGACTAAATCATGTAATTGTCATTTCAGCTTCGTTTGAATTTCTCTGTGTTTCAAAGGTGAGACATCTCAGGAACAAAGACAGGAAGTGTAGTGGTTTTTTTTGGTGGTTGTTCTTTCAGTTAGCTGTAGTATTTTATAGTTTTTCCTTCAGAAGTTAGTCTTTAAGGACAGATTTATTTAATGTAAATATGTGTTTACACTGTCTGTCTTCCTACATTATTACGTGAGTGTAGGGGAAAATCACACCTGACCTCGGTGTAGAAAATTGTGTTTTACTAGGCATTCATTTGTGAAATAACAAAGTAGAAAAGGTGATATACTATTTTCGCATGAGAATTCTAATTTCAGCAAACAGGAAAGAAAGGCAGGTGGGTTGATCACAGCATAAAGAAATTGATGCTATTGATAGCTGCTCTCTGCTCATACAACCATTTGTTTTTAAGCTTCTCGGATAGCAGGAAGATTGGCCCTTCAGCTGTTTTCTTTTCTTCCCCATCTTGTGTCCTCGCCCCCAACTTCCATTGTGTGTCCATGATCCTGGAAAAGTAACCGAGCTCCCTACTTTCGTATCCATATAGAGAGGCTCAACTGGGGGCCCTGAGTGCCCTAGAAGTGTTGCCCAAGTGTCAGTTGACCCAAGTCCCTCCTGAGAGCAGCGTCGTGTCTGGAATTCCCTAGGTGCCAGGGCTTTTCTAGGTGCCAGTGGGCTCAACCTGCTGCTGGCCCGACTCAGCCTGCTGGAGCCGTGGCCGGTGAGCTGTGCGCACATCTTTGCCAGCAGTGGTGTTTTAGAGCTGCAGGCTGCTGAAGCAGTCACAGCCTTCTGACATGGCCTCAGCCTTGCTCCGCTTGTGCCCACCTTGGTCCCGGCCGCGCCCCACCCCAGAGCGGTCTGTGTCTCCGGTTCCTTTTCTGCCGTGGCTTTGCTTGTGTCTGTTTTCTCCTTGGTCCATCTGTTGGTGCTGGCACTTTGTTCCTGCCAGTCCCGAGCGTGCTCTGAGAGTTGCCGCCTCACTTCTGCAGTCTGTCCTAGTGGACTGCTCCCTGGGCCCTTGGGCGTCGCCTGTGAGCTCCTCTTTCTTGAAGCACTCTTATTTTGAGTGTCTTGAGATTGGGGTGTAGTCTCTTCTCTTCCAACAGGACCCCTTCTCTCTCTCCTGTTTCTTTGGCTGCATTGTTTTCAGGCCAGTTTCTGGTCAGAGCTCGCGCTCGGCAACATTGTCCTTCCTGCCATCTGCTCTCTCCGCATGAGTCTGGGTCTCTAGCCTGCACCTCTTGCCAGCTCAGTTTCTTCATTTCCTAGCTGCCCTGGGCTTCTCTGCATGGCTGTTGCCCAGGCCCTAAATTCCCCTTGTTTAGAACCTGTGATCTCCTTAGAAGTCCCTCGTGCGGCCGAGTGAGGGGCCCGCCCTGCGCGCTTTCCCAGCTGAGCTGAGGTTTAGTTGAGCTGTCTCTCTGTCGGCGCGCTGCCCGTGCGGATTCAGTGCTGAGCGGGATGGAAGAGACTGCTCGTGCACAGCTGTGAGCGCTACAGACGCCGTGCGTCAGAGGAGAGCATGTGTGTCCAGGGGCTCAGGCTAGCTCTACGTCTTCAGGAAGCCCTCCCCGAGGAAGGGTAGGCTCTGCAAGGTCGTGTGCGCTTGGGTTTCAGAATGCTCAGACCACGGCTGTTTCTTTCCTTTAGCTCCCGGCGTCTGTGGCCTGTTAAATGGTCCATCTTCTTCTGTCCCCTTTCCCCTCGTCTGTCACACACCGTTAGTCATCGTTGTCAGACACTGTAGAGGCTCCGGAACGGAATTCAGAAGCCGCTGAAGGCTGGCGTCCTCCCGGGCGGCCAGTGTGCAGGGTGCCCTGGCTGGTGGCGGCCTGTCGCCTCTGCCGGCGTGAGTGGCTGGTTGGATGAGTGCTCACAGGCAGGGCTTGTGGAACCAGGTTCTCTGCTCCTCTGCTCACCGGCCGCTCAATCTTGTAGGAGGAGGTTCACGACAATGGCTGGCTTTATAGGGTTGTTGGGGGTGAGTTACTCCACATACAGACCTTTCAGCGTGTGCTTGACACCGGCAGAGGCGGGGAGGCCCAGTGCTCTTGAGGCTGCTGCTGTGGTGGGGGTCTCCTCCTCTCTCAAGACTGTTGCACTAAGTAACCCCGAGATCCTTGACCACATAGAGGGTGTGTGTTCCCACTCTTGCGCCCTCCGATCTTCGAGTGCTGCTGCAGCCACGCTGGTCTGCGAGTGTGCCTCCGGCATGTGTTCTGCCTCCGCTGCTCTCAGGTGATGCCAGTCCACCCATCGCCTGGCTCCTTCCTCTCCTTCCTGGTTCAGAGGCCACCTTCTCAGGAGCCGCCCCCTCCCCTCTGGGAGCCCTTGGCCTCTCTGCAGCCTGCTCTCTCACGGGGCTGCCCCTGCACTGCCGGCCGTCTCATGGGCTTTCTGAAGGAGGAGCGGGCCGCCCAGGCAGCTTGTGCTCCGCCCACAGTGCGTGGCTCCTGGCGGGCAGTTCTGATGGTTGAGTTGCAGTTTTTCCCTTTTGGAATCCATGTGTCGTGTTCGGGGGCTGCAGTCTTCCCTCCTTGTCCTGATGTTGGCTCTCGTCGTCGTCAGACAGTAGCCATAACTGTGAGTAGGCGGAGCAGCTCATTTATCCTGCTGTTCTATACAAGTTGTTACTAATAAACTTATTTCTGAGTCAACTCTTACAGTGCAGTCAGTGTGAAACCTGTAAGGCACTGGCATTTTTCCTTGTAAGTGTTGATTGCTGTGACTTTGTCTCTTTTGGTGGTTTTAGACGTACTTTCCAAGACTAATTCCTCCTCCACAGCCTCAGCCGCCGCCGCCACCGCCGCCGCCGCCGCCACCGCAGCCGATCCGCAGTCTGTTCCAGCAGCAGCAGCTCCAGCCCCTGCTGCCCCTGCAGCACCCGCACCACCCCTCGCCTCCGCAGGGGATGCACGTGCCGCCCCAGCTCGAGGCCCCCCGCGTGATGCTGACCCCTCCTCCCGTGACCCCACAGCAGCCCAAGAACATCCACATCAACCCCCACTTCAAAGGGGCCGTGGTGACGCCCGTTCAAGGTACGTGTCTCCTTTGCTGTGGTCAAGTTCCAGGTCACTGGCTAGTCTGTCGTCACTTCCAGGTCCATAAGGACCTTGAGGGCTCCCTGACTCCTTCCCGCCTCTCAGATGCGCGCCGGCTGGTGGGTCAGGCCCCTCTCGGCTTGTGTGTCTCCCGTCACGGCACCCCGGGGAGGGCACTGCCAACGCGTGGCAACGGCGCAGGGCCTTAGAAGCCACCGTGGAGGGCTCTGGGGGCCCTTCCTCATCACTTCCTGGTGGGGCTGAGTGCGAAGGGCCCGTCCCTTCAGGTGCCTGTCGCGCTGCTTCCTTCGAGTCCCAGAGGTGCACCCCCGCCTGTTCACGGTCAGTTCTGATGGCATGATCACAGACGCACGTTCCTGGAGCTAGGAGACTAGTTCTGAGCAGTGAATACAGAGTGTATCTTGACGCACCTGCTCAGCGCAGCGTTGATGGAGACGCCGCTCTCCGTGGTGCTGGAGATCTGTAGGTGAACACAGCGGTCAGCGCTTTCTGTGGGTGTTGTCTAGCACCTTAGCAGCGACAGTGAGCCTTGAAGACGGTACACGAGGGCCCCGTGTGGCGCATTGGAGGGAAGCGCAGTGCTGAGGAGAGCACCGGGAGCCCGTGGTGGTGGGGCCCGACTGCGCTGAAAAGGGAAGACCCGGAGCGGCGGGGCTGCTGGCCTGCCCGTCAGCGGAGGGGTCTTCCAGGCAGGGGGGCCTGCTGGTGCAGAGGTGCCTCTTGCTGATGCGGCTGTGCCTTCTGTGCTCAGGTCACTGAAGAGAGGCCAGGTGACGCGGGGTGGAGTGCGGTGGGGGAGAGAAATGCGGAAGCTTGTCGTGGCAGGCCTGGGAGCCGTCCTGAGAGCTGCGCTTTCGTTCCGAATGAAGTGGGCCGTGATTGGCGGAGTCTGAGCTCAGGAATAGCATCCTCGCTGTGTGTTTGACAAGGGTGGTTCTTGCTGCTGTGTTGGGAGGGGGCTCGTGAGGGCAAGCAGGGGTGGAACTAGCGGGGAGGTGAGTGCAGTGGCCCAGCTCAGGGGGTGGCAGTGATTGGGTCAGGAACCGGGCGTGCCTCAGGGCAGGACTGATGGATGGGCCGGCTGTGGGCAGGAGAGAGGTCGCAACGATGCTGAAGGGGCTCGAGCGCTGGAGGGCGGGGGTTGCCGTCCCGGAGAGCGCTCCAGCCCCGGCAGGCTTTCAGGGGAAGACCGCAAGTCCTGTACTGGAGGTGCGCCTAGACAGCGCGGGCGCACGTGCCTAGGGTGAGGTTGCTAGGGAGCGTGCAGACGAGGTCTGGGTGCGAAGCTAAAGTGGGGGTCTTTTGGCATCTCGATGGACCTGGGGCCTGGAGCCTGGGGGTGCGTGACATGCCAGCTGGGGGCTGTCTCTTATACACATCTAGATGTGTATAAGAGACAGGTGTTTACACTGTCTGTCTTCCTACATTATTACGTGAGTGTAGGGGAAAAAGAAGACCGCAAGTCCTGTACTGGAGGTGCGCCTAGACAGCGCGGGCGCACGTGCCTAGGGTGAGGTTGCTAGGGAGCGTGCAGACGAGGTCTGGGTGCGAAGCTAAAGTGGGGGTCTTTTGGCATCTCGATGGACCTGGGGCCTGGAGCCTGGGGGTGCGTGACATGCCAGCTGGGGGTCTGCAGGGAGGGGGAAGCCGGGAGAGTGTGGAGGACGGGGGCCGGCGGAGCCCAGTGCTCGGGTGGCTGGGGGTGGGCTGCAGGCTGGGTGCTGGGCCCGCAGTTGCCGGGTCTGTGGGGTTCAGACAGGGTGCTTTTGGTGACGTGGAGGCGGTACGTGCCTCACTGACGTGGGCTTGAGCAGGAATGGGGTGCAGGCATGGGAGACGAGTGTATCGACAGGGATGAAGAGTGTCTTGCCAAGATGGACGTTGCGGAGCAGGAGAGTGGGAGTGCTGGGCAGCCCCAGCCCCCCGGAGCTGTTGGCCATGAGCTTGGAGAGACCTGGCCACCTGCACGCTTCTCTCCAACCCACTCCCCTTTCTGCGTCAGGTGTAGCCTAGACAGCATTGGAGTTGCTGGAGTTAGGGTGCTGACGAAGCAGTAGAGGAGGCGTCTTGCTCCCAGTGAAGGCCATGGAGTGTAGGATGATAAGGGGCCAGGAGATGCTTGTGGGGTCCTGCAGTCGGGACGTTAGGGTCATGGAGGGAGTGAGGCGGGAAGGTTGAGATGGCCTAAGGTCATGGAGAGCAGGTCTTAGGGGCTGGGGCAGCCCTGGAAGCAGCAGCTTGACTGCGCTTAGTTAAATAGAAAGCCACTGTTGTTCTTGAGAGAGGCTGGTTGTCTAGTTGTCTCCTGTACGCAGAAGATAGAGTAACCCAGTGATTCTCAGCCTCACACAGTTGAAAGGTGTTTTAAAAAATTAAAAACATGTATGCACACCTTTGACAGCACCTACTTTCTTTTCAAGGATGAAGAGTGTTCTATCATATTGTAATCAACCAGTTTTGTTGGAAATTTAACTTGTTTTCCAGATTTTCAGTATTAAAATTGAAAACTTAGTCGATTAGTTCATGGGACAGTGTGGGATATAAATATTGAATGTCAGATGTGAAGAGTTCATGCACGGTTCAGCTGGAATGGTCTCTCAGCATCACAGGTTGTAAACTGTCTCCTGTTCACAGTGGGGGAGGAAGGAGGTAGGTGGAAGTGTGATCATAATCAGAAGCCTAATGTACCGATTTCTTTGCTTAATCATAGTAAGTGAAAAATAGTTTGTCTTAGTGCTCTATTTTAAAAATAATTTTGATTGACTTTTAAGCTGTGTTACTTCTGTGGTGCTGATTTACCAGACCTTTTTAAAATTAAAACTAAATGCTGTTATATTGTTCTTGCTGAGTTCTCCATGGTATCCATTTGTGTCTGTCTGTGTTTGATCTTCTCTTATAAGCACATTGGTCATGTTGGATCAGGGCCCCCCTGCCCCGCCCTTGTGACCTCATTTTCCCTCCGTCACTCTTTAAAGGTGCATTTCCACATAACCTTCCGGAGTCCTTGTGATGAGGACCCCGGGGTGTGAAGCTGAGAAGGGGCTGCAGGTCAGCCCTTGCACTGGCTGACCGAGACCTTCCTGGACGCATCTGGCAGGACATTTTAATGGAGGGGTTAGCATGCTACCATAGAGTGGGCACCTCTTGCGAGGGGATTTTTTTACCTCCCAAATCAAAATCAGTATAAGGCTCATGTATGAAACAGCTTAAACATGCAGGGTGTGGAACTAGCATCTGGCTTTTTCCTTGTTTTTGAAACTATTTGACCACTGTTCTGGCAAGTTGATGGAATTGTGCCTCTTGAAACACAAAGACAGACGACAGGTCCCGGCATGGCAGATTTTCAAGTAGGTTGTTCTGTGTTATGACAACCAACACGGATAGCCACACAGTGTGTGTGCATTTTCTACTCTCTGCCCGCTTCACTTCGTCTCCCGCCTCCCTCCTGCATGAGCCTGGAGGATTGGGATATAAGTTTGCGTTCAGTGAGCGTCAGAAAATGTAACTCGGATTAGATACCCTGGATCACCTGCATATGGATGCCGAAAACAAAGATTTCTTTCCGTAAAGGAGTAATGTCTTCTTGGTGCGAAGTATTTTAACTCTGAGTAAGAGTTCACTGTTGAAGTGGAAGCTTCTGCTTGTGCTGTTGTACACCGAAGGCAGCAGCCCTCTCCCTGTCCCTTGATGGGACTGTGTCAGTACAAACGTGCAGCCTTTGCGAAAGTGTAAACGGGATGCGTTGTGTGTGTTGTGCACACAGGCTGTGTTCCGTGCAGTGCTTGGTGTGTCGTGCTCCTCTCCGGGCGGGTTCGGGGTGAAGTCACGTGTAACGAGTGCTGTTTTCCTCACAGTGCCCCTGCTGCCAGCCCCGAGCCAGCCGAGACCTGCGGTGGGACCCCAGAGATTCCCAGTGAGTAGCAGCTGCCCCTTCTGCTCTCGCAGGGATGAGCACACATTCACCAGGAAGTATTAATACGGCAAATACAAGTGGTTCCAGCCAAATATAAGTTTAAGGATTTGTAAATATTGACAATAATTTTTGCAGTGGAAAATGTTTGTTAAAAGCTTAAGGTCAGTGGATTTTTGAGAATGGAATTAATTTTAACTGTAAAATTGTTGAATCAGGATCATCAGTAGAATGCCTTTTGTCTTAAAGAATATGGATTTTATCGTTGCCTCACGTTAGGTGAGGAAGGGCCTTTATTACCGTGTGTGTGGAGCCACGTGTGCACTGGGTAAGTGTGAGTGTGTGTATGCGGTTTTAGGGCGTAATAATAAGATGTCTACTTGTTTAAAAAAACAAGCTCAAAGGTCTTCATGAGCCGTTGGTTTTATATTTTAAAAATGCAGGTTTTCTTTTTAAAGTATCTTTAAGAAACACCCCTCGCCCCACTTTCCTGTTGTTCCCATAATTTTATTCATTTCTCTGATAATGTTTTAATTAGAAGAAGAATGTCCATTAGTTATCCGTTTAAATAAATAAATTTCATTTTATTTGACTTTTTGGTTTGATTTGTAGTTAATTCATAGTTTTATTAAATCAGTGAGATTGTGTTCTAAGAACAGTTTGAGGAAAAAAAAAAAAAAAAGGACCACACCATAACATTTTAGTTTGTATTTAAAACAGATGTAGTTTTGTTGATGCTAAATAATCTGATTTCCTGGAAATACCTAAATGACCTGTTTGACCCTAGCTTTGATCCTCAGTAGCTACCATGTTTATGTGGGTCATAAACGAATGTGTAGTCAGATGATTATTCAAAAAGACAGTATTAGATTTAAAGGTTCAGAGTATTTTTTAGGAACTTTCTTGATTTGTAGTTAATCTTTATGATATATTGTTTCTAGAACTGATTCTTACTGGTTTCATATGCTTTATTAGCTAATTTTTTAAAATTAACTGATGAAGTTCTAAAAACTAGTTATTTTGAAAATTAGGTGATTTAAAATGTACTTTTTCTTATTTTTAGGGTTGTGAGCTTTTGCATTAGAATCATAATTGATTTTGTGTTTATATTTTATTAGAAATGCAGAGATAAAATTTGATGAAAGCAAATGTAGTTTAAAATTATAAAGCAAAGTTGTGTGTAAACACAAAATTAGAATAATCATTTGCAGTTTTCAGCTACTTATAATTTCACTTGTGCAAACATTTGTATCTGATACTAAAAGAAACCTTATATTACTTGAGGTCATTACAAAGAGGATAATAAAATAATTTGTTTGTGAGAAATTAAACTAAGTTATTTAATACTTTGAGGGTGGTAAATACTACTGAACTGCTCTTGGAGCAGTCTTTGCAAGGTGCAATGTTTTGTTCTTATTTTTAAGGTGGATCATGTGTACAGATGATGGGAAACAGGCTAGGGATTAGTCATGTGTGTGATATAATTTGAGAAACAGTTACTGCCGTTCAACATGTCTCTTTAAGCCCCAGTGCTGGCTCTTAAACCGCGTGCTCAGTCGCTCAGTTGTGCCTGACTCTTTGCACCCCATGGACTGTAGCCAGCCAGGCCCCTCTGTCCATGGAATTCTCCAGGCCAGAATTCTTGAATGGGTAGCAATTGCTTTCTCCAGGGGATCGTCCCGATTCAGGGATTGAACCTGCATCTCCTGCATTGGCAGGCAGATTAAGTTACAATAGAGGGTTTTTTTTTTAAAGTTCATCAAAATATTATTGGGAAGGAGGCTAACTCTAGGCTGTCTCCTGTTGTTTTACGTACACCAGATTTTTTTTAAATTTTAGAATATCTTAATGAGTATTGATTTGTGTATAATTTAAAGGTCATTTTCCTTTCACAGTTGTCATGGAACTCTGGCTGTATTCCCATGTTGTGCGATACGTGCTTGAACCTATGTCACACCCCGCGGCTTGTAGCCCCCACTCTCCCACCCTTATTAACCCCTGTCACCCTCTGCCTTGTAAGCACTGGCTTATTCTCCACATTGTGAGCCTGCTGCTTTTTTGTTATATTCACTAGCTGTATTTTTTAGATTCCACATACATGTCATTTCATACAGTATTTGTCTTTCTCTGTCTGATTTATTTCACTTAGCTTAATATCCTCCACATCCACCTATATTGCTGCAGATGGCAAAATTTCGTTCTTTTTTATGGCAAAGTACTATTCCATTGTGTGTATATATGTGTAAACATCTTCCTTGTCCATTCATCTGCTGATGGGCATTTAGGTTGCTTCCAGTCTTGGCAACTGTAAATGCTGCTGCTGTGCACATTGGGGTGCACTTATCTTTTTTGAGCAACATTATTTTTTTCCTTTCCTACTAATCGGTTCCGCTTTGTGTTTTAAACAGCGTAGATGTGGCTTCATGGCCACTTAGTGAGTTTCTCGCGTGCTGACTGTTCTGTAGAGTGTTAGTCCTTAGACCGTAAAATGTATGAGCACAAGCCCACGAAGCCTGGTTTCCTCCTGAAGAGAGTACTGTTGGGGCTTAAGAAAGCCCCTTGGCGATTTCGTACTGATGGCAGTGTACCCTGCAGGCTCTTTCTTGGTTCTTTTCGATAGAGGAGTTTAGTCGTTATTTTAATTTTAAACTGAATTTTGCTTTGTAAAGTGACTACACACACACCAGTTGATGAAACAGATGTCAGGAAAGCTGACTTCAGTTTCATCACAGGGTGTGTTTGAACCAGTGTGCTTCCCTGGTGCACAGGGAAGATTTGAGTTACAGGATGTGTCAAGTGGAGCACAGTGCGTGTTGATCGGGTCTTTTCCCCCGCCTAAATCCCTTTGGTGAGTTTCCATTGCTCTGCTCCTGGACAGCTTCGTACGCTTGCTCGTATCGTGTGAGAAGCGGATTCACGTCTCTGCGGGGTCCCAGTCATCCTGCGCTTAGTGGAGCCAGCCTGGCACCGGGCCTCGTGTGCACAAGTGCAGATGGATAGGTGTTCAGCGGGTGTGTGCAGGGGTGTGGCTGTGCGCTGCCTTGCTGCTGTTAGGCACCTGCGTGGAAGAGTGTGGAGAAGGGGAATCTCCTCTAAGTTTTCACCTTGGGTTATTTTCAAGGACACATACATGAATTTGCACAGTAGAATTCCATAATCCACATTTAACTGTACAAGAATTCAGTTGGACTCAGCTGACTAGAGAGTAAAAAAGGCAGACAGTAGTTGGAAGTAGCTCTAGGTTTTCAGATTTTAACGGGATTAGGATACAGATGGTAGTAATGTGAAGGTATTCCTTCTCTTCTTTCTCAACACTGGTAAACTTTACTTCTGTTCTTAAAACCATTTGTGTTGGGCTGCGCTGTGTTGGGGTCTTTGATGACACGCACAGGGTTTCTCTAGTTGCGGCGAGTAGAGGCTTCGCGTTGCAGTGGCTTCTCTCGTTGGGTAGCGCGGGCTCTGGGCATGCAGGCTTAGTAGTTGCGGCCTCAGGCTTTGAGCAGGGGCTCCCTTGTTGCGGCACATGGGCTTCCCTGCGGCACGTGGGGTCTTCCCAGACCAGGGATCGAGCCCGTGTCCCCTGCATTTGCAGGGGGAGTTTTAACTCCTGGGCCACCGGGGAAGTCCTCAACTTTAAATAGTCTATTTTGTTGGACAGTTTTGTTTCAAGTTTCAACAAAAACTTGAAAATTCTCAATTTAGCACCACTGTGCCTAGAAACTGTTCTAAGTGATAATACCTCCAGTCTTAGAATTAAACAGTTAGAGAGAACTCTAGGGGCCTGGAGGGCTACAGCCCGTGAGGTCAAGGAGTCGGACATGCCTGAGTGACTGAGCACAGACAAGCTATGGTTAATGTAGCAATACTAATATTTTAATTTCCTGTTAATGAATTTTATTTATAGAATTGAATAAACATTTTCTAAAAACAAAAATTTGAACGTCAAAGTAACATCATAAGAAAAGGATTCCTTACTTTTGATCATTTTAGAAGCTGCTGCTTAAGCTCTCAGCAGTGAGCTGGCGCTTCTGTCCTGTTAGTCTCTGTGTTCAGATGGGGTTTTCCCTTCATTCCTTCGTTTATGGAATTTAGTGAAGTGCTCTGTAATTTAGGTTTCTGTCTAAAAATTAGATTCACGTATTTAATTTTAGTTACAGATATAGCGATTAGTGCTTTCTTCTCACTTAAGCTTTTATTCCCAGGACTATTTTATATTTTCAGATCAGAATTGTGAATCTTTTTTTAAACTATAATATGTCTCAGTTGATAGCACACATATCAGAGAATGAATCCTTTTCATGCTTACTTTCGTATCAGAATATTAATCTGCTGAATGTAAAATGTACCTTAGAAGTAGTGACTGCTTACAAGCGCGGACAGACATAGGAAGAGAGCGTGTGCTCAGAAGTTGAGAGTGCCTGTCGGTCCCTCCTCCCTTTCAGCTCCTTCTGTCCTGTCCAGTCCTGCCATCTAGCCACCTGCCATCCCCCAGTCTGCTCCTGAAGCGTTTCTGTTCCTGCCAGGACCTTTGAGTGGAATTTTGCAGGACAGCGGTGGTTTTCTCTTTTGTTTTGTTTTTGCAAGTGAGTGGGGCTGGGGAGACTGTTCACCTTTCTGCAAGTAGGCTTCTGTCTTTGTGTCTGTTAGAATTCTGTTCTGAGTTCCATTGTCTTTGTTTTACACATTAGTTTCATAGATTTCTCTTTGCACAGAGGCTGTCTCTGATGTTTTTGTCGTTAAAGTTTTAAGTCCTTTCCTTATCCATAAGTATGGCTAGTCATTTATGTATTTGTCCTCAGAGAGATTTGTTGTTTTTAAAAGTTTGTCCACTTAAAAAAGTAACACTGGCGTGTTGATTAATAATATTTTCAAAAGTGTTGTTTTGAGATTTTGCTAATGTAATTTCAGTGTCAGGTAAAGCATATGGGTAAATTTTAAGTAACTCACATTGTGAAGATTCTTGACTTAGGGTATTTTAAAACCTGTTCATTCATTTTGCATTGGTGTTTCTGTCAGGGCTGGTATTTCAGGGTAGCTAGTTACTGAATCATTTTCATGCTTGCTTGCTTCTTCACGCTTTCATTCTCAGTGCTGGTATTTCAGGGTAGCTAGTTAAATACTGAGTAATTTGGCTGCTGAATAATTTCCTAGTGATCTTTGTTTCAATTAAAACTAAGTTATGTTCAGAAAGGACTAGCATGCGGAGTTTGAATTAGGCTTCTTAGTGATTCCTTTGTGAGGTAGACCCATATACCTGAGGTTACGATTTGTGTCTCCCGTGTGATTACAGCACCTCACAGGTAGGTCTGACAGCGCTGTGCTTCCATGGGGCAGGGGGCCTGGTATCAGGTGGTGGTGATTGACACTTCTGGGTGTACTTTATATGGCGTTTCATGCAAATCATGTTTGATGAGACTGCTCCATCAAATTACATTTCTTTCTGATTACAGCTCTTGCAGATGTGAATCCAGACTTTATTCCATCTAGGAAAAAGAAGGCTTTCTTTTGAACCCTCACTGTTTTTACAACTTGCCTTCAATGCCCTGTAATTATTAGCACTTAAGATGGGGAAGTCATGATGGGCATTTTCTCTGATCAGATCTGTGAGTAGTAGCAAGCAGCTGTGGGAGGAGACTCTTCCCGCTGTCAGACATTGTCAGGCTTGCAGCGCAAGAATGCATTTTAAAATGCAGGTGACATAATACCCAACATCCTCCATTTGCTAGTGGGTTTCTGATTAATCATGATTACCATACATTATCATACCATCAAATTTAATCATATCAGTGAATTCCCATCTGCAGCAGTAACAGGAGCAGCTTAGCACTGTGGTACAGCTGTTAAATATGGTGGCTATAAAGCCGAGCACCCCGTTGACTGGACTTGCGTGTCCCGTCGGTGTGCATTGTGCATGTTGGGTGGAGAGACGGTGGTGGGAGTCCACACCCATAACTCGGAGGCAGGAATGCTCAGCTGTGCTCAGTCTGAACTCCCTGTGACCCCGTGGACTGCAGCCTGCCAGGCTCCTCTGTCCATGGGATTTCCCAGGCAAGAATACCGCAGTGGGTTGCCATTTCCTTCTCCAGGGATCTCTTACACCTCCTGCATTGGTGGTGGATTCTGTATACTGCGCCACCTGGGATCCCACAGGAATACTCGAGAGATCACCAAGTCAACCCATTAAGTCTCAGGGGAAAAGCTGCACTGTCCAAGTGTGGTGTACTATTTGATTTAATTTTGAGCTAAGTAAGAACGTCACATTGAGTACCTTTCATAAACCCCGAGATACATAGTTCCATTGTAGAGGAGACTTAAACTTTGAGTATGACTTGCCCATCTGCAATTTAATAATTCAGCCAGTGAAGTACAACAGCACAAATTTTCAAAGTCTTAGAACGACTTCTGTGCAAAGAAAATCTCTGTCCTATTTTTACTGATTTGTCCTGCAAAGCATACCATTTTTAAAATTAATGTTATTTTTCCTGGAGTCCTTGAAGAGCCATAGTTCTTTTCAGATAAATTTTGAAAGTGACCTTGTTTTAAAGTACCTAAAAGTGCTTCTTACAGAAGACTAGAGATTTTGTTTTGTTTTGTTTAACTTGTAAAATTTAGTCGTTTTGATGCACAGTCTGATCTTTCACAGCTACATACAGGAGTGTCATCACTGCCGTTGACAGCAGTTCCGTCTCCCCAGACGACATCGTGTGCCGCCCCTTGTAGGCAGCCCTCTCCCGACCCAGCCCCTGGTAGACCCTCATCTGGCTTCTGCTCCTGAAAATGTGGATGAATGGAATCACATGCCTGGCTTCATTGTGGGTCTTGCTTCCTGCACGCAGCATTGTGCATTTGAGACTCTTTTACCCTTCGGTCACAACAGCCAGGGGCTGTCCTTTCGTCTGGACCAGCAGTATTCCCTTGGGCCTGTGTACCCCCGTTAGTCTCCCCAGTTGCTGTTTGGCCATTTGAATTCTCTGTGGCCATAGTGGGTGTTAGGAGGGCGGGTTATGAGCCATATGGCAGATACGTTCAGATGAGAATTTTGAAACAGACTACATGCATTCAGTCCATGGAGCTGGTTCTGCTGTTGTGCTCAGTCCTTGATTCAGTGAGGAAATACCGTCTTCCTGGAGCACGTACTAGTGACCGAGTGGTCAGTGGAAAATGAAGAGTATCATTGAGTAATTATAGTATTCCAGATTTTGTGCAAAGCTTGCATTCCACAACCTTAAGAGGGTATCATTTTCTCCACTTTACAGATAGAGAAACTGAGTCTTGGAAAGGGTAAAAGGTTCATGTTCACATAACTGGTACAGGAGGTGGGAGTGGAACCAGGTCAGTCTGAGGCTGTTGATCGTGCTCAACCTTCTCCTTTTCTCTGAAAATATTAAAACCCCCCTCAGTAAACCAGAGAAAGATAATTGCATCTGGTAAGTTGAATCATAACCGTAATGTATGAGATTGTGCTTCTCGGGAGTGCTGCAGTGGAGCGGGTGCTTTGTATGGTCGGGCCTGTCATTAGGTGAGCTTGTTAAGAAAAGGTAAAGGAGGGGTGAGATGCAGGGATAAAGAGTTTTTCATTTTTATGAAAAAAAGTAGCAAATAGTAGGTTCCACAGAAGCAGTATTTTGTACTGAAGTGTTACAACTTGTGGTGCCTGTTCCACAAGGCATTGGTTCCTTGAACCAATAATGTTCCCATGGCACAGTTCCTGTGGTAGCCCCTCACCCCATTCAGAAAGCTAGGGCTGGCTGCTAGGGATGTGGTGCTTCAGAATGTTTAGAATGCATCTGCAAATAAGTGAGTACCTTCTAGGAAAATGAATGTAGACATTTAAACAGGGCATAACCTGAAAGAAAAAAGAAATCTGTGGAAAACACTGAAATAAGAGGATTAACATTGTGACAGTGGGCTCTAATTTTAATTGTGTTGGGGGTCACCAGTGGTCTTTATTTCTTGCATTTAACGCATTTAATCAGAATTAACTGAGAGGCATTATTTAGTATCTGTTGGTTTCTTATATAGTTCTTTGCATTTTAAGTGAGATTAATAAATGAAAACACGTTGAAGCAGCAGGCTGTAATTTATTGAAAGATTCATGAAGTTTCAATGACATTGTTAAGGTATTCAATTAGTCTTACTAAAATATACCAACTGACCCTTTCAGGGAAGCTGATAAGTCACATAATAGCTGTTAGAACCTCTTTATTCTTTGCATTATACGATTAACTTTGTGCTAAGCAATTTATGCAAAGTTTTCATCTTTTTTTTTTTTTGTAACCAAAGTTATCAGTTCTTCCTGAATAGGATTAACATAGATAACATCATATAATTAACAAGAGATGCGAAAAGGAAGTACAGTTTGTATAAGAATTATATGAGGGAGGATGATAATTTCTTACCTTGGACTTTTAAAGGGATATAAAGGAAAGCAAAACAGAGCAGTTATTTGAAAAGATTAAGGTAGCTTTTTCTTTCAAATGGTCGAATGACAGTAGTACTAGAAATTCTGTTAAGTGAGGTATTTACAACTCCCTAATAGTCTTAAAATAATTCTGCATTTGCTAGAGAGAATTTATTATCCTTTTTACTTGTGAAATGATAGACATTATTGAATGAATATTCACATCAAGAGAGCGCCCGACTTGGGAACCTTGGTACCTGAGGATAGATGGGTCCCAGGAGAAGCAGTGTGTGAGAGGAGAAAGCTCTTTTAAGCCAGGAGTCTGACAATGTGGGTTCATGTCGTATTTATTGACAATGGTGGTGTTATTCATTTGCTCAGTTGTGTCCGACTCTTTGTGACCTCATGGACTGCAGCAAGCCAGGCTTCCCTGTCCTTCACCATCTCCTGGAGCTTGTGCAAACTCATGTCCGTTGAGTTGATGATGCAATCCAATCCTCTCATCCTGTCGTCTTTTTCTCTTTCTCTCAATTTTTGCCAGCATCAGGGTCTTTTCTAGTGAGCCGGCTCTTGGCATCAGGTGGCCAAAGTATTGGAGCTTCAGCTTCAGTGTTAGTCCTTCCAGTGCATATTCAGGGTTGATTTCCTTTAGGATTGACTAGTTTGATCTCCTTGCTGTCCAGGGGACTCTCAAGAGTTTTCTCCAGCACCACAGTTCAAAGGCATCAGTTCTTCAGCACTCAGCTTTCTTTATAGTTCAACTCTCACATCCGTACAGGACTACTGGAAAAATCACAGCTTTGACTGTACAGACCTTTGTTGGCAAAGTAATGTCTCTGCTTTTTAATATGCTGTCTAGGTTGGTCATAGCTTTTCTTCCAAGGAGCAAGTGTCTTTTTACTTTCGTGGCTGCGGTCACTGTCCACAGTGATTTTGGAGCCCAAGAAAATGAAGTCTATCACTGCTTCCATTGTTCCCCCGTCTGTTTGTCATGAAGTGATGGGACCGGATGCCATGACCATGATCTTCATGAATATTTAGTTTTAAACCAGCTTTTTCACTCTCCTCTTTCACCTTCATCAGGATGTTCTTTTAGTTCCTTTTCGCTTTCTGCCGTTGACAGTGTAACTGGCTAATTCAGTTTAACCCTGTAAACCTGAGTTTTTTCATCCCTTAAAGGAAAAGTGATTGGTTCTGCTATATTTATGAAAAATACAGTTGGTACTAGGTTTATCAGCCAGGATGTGAATGAGGCTGCATGTAACAGACAATTCAGTTAACAGTGACTTAGCAAACCTGGTGTCATATTTTTTGCATAACAGAGGAAGTTCTTCTGTGTTGGTGTAGCATTTCTGTATTGTTACCTCTGTTGTTAATCAGTTCTGTGTTGTCAGTTTTCCCCTACCCAAGTTTCGGGCTGAAAGAGGAGAAGGGCAGGCGGCAGAGGCATGTGCCCGCTGAGGCCGCCCCATCCAGCAGCCAGCTCGTCTTGTCTCAAGGCGGGCCTGCTGATCTCGCAGCTGGGCACCCTGTTGTCCTTCCATTACTGAGCGAGAGGTGAGAGTTCATACTCGGGACGCAACTCACAGGCTTTTCCACACAGATAGAATATGTGTTCAGAGTTTTAAGTTGTATAAATAGAGAAAAAGAAAGTGACATGTGTATTGAAGACAGAACAGAAAATGGTGAGGGAAAAATGGTGGTGTGAGCTTAACGGTACCTATTTGTATTTTATACAGCCGATACTTACTGGTAACAGCAGCTTTTGGGACCTTCGAGCTGAAATTTTTTCTGTTTAGATATCTGGACTCCAGTTCTGTCGCCCATCGAGGCGAATGGAAGCAGTTAGGGGCCTGTGCGTCTTCCCCGGATGGTCTCCCTCGTGTCCAGCACTGGCGCCATCGCCAGAGAGGGAGCCCCTGTCACTGCGATGTCGAGTGCCAGCCACTGTCTGTCTGTCTGAGCCACCTGCTGTTCTGCCCGCCCTCTTCCTAGTTCTGCGTCCACCTGGCTCTCCTGCAGGCGTTTGTTGCCCTGGAAATGGGCTTCTTCCCGGTTGGACAGGATTCGTTTAGCGTTAAGCAGGCTCTGTCCTGGTGTTGGCCTCCCTCCTTTGTCCTCCTCAGGGTGGCTTTCCTCTCCTTTGGGGCCTGGGCCATGACCTTCCCTGGCGCCCGCTGCCCCCACCTGGCTGTCCCAGGCTCCCGCACCTTGCCAGTGTCCCTTAGTTTCAAGGGTAAGCCCACAAAACCCCTGTCCCCATTGTTACTCTGGTGAGCCTCTTCCAAAGGCAGAGATTTCCTTGTTTACTCAGCTTGAGTCAGCTGATTCTTTCTAAGCTGTAGATCGCGTCTGTGGCCTTCCCTCCTTTTACCAGTGTCTCAGGTTGATCAGATAAGCACCCCTGATTTGTTTTGCCCGTTCAGGCCAGCTGTGGGATCTCCATGGCTGTCCGACTTTTGCCTTTAGAATTTGCTGTTTTTCCTGACCCTAAAGCATGCACACGCTCTCCCTCGATTACATACCCACAGGCGACTGTGAGACATTGAGACAGCAAAGGGGATGTGAACGGAAGCCCCTACCCGTGCTGTGCACAGCCCGCAGTCGGCAGCGTCATGGCAGGGTGCCCGTGTCTGTCCCTGGGGTGAGGCCCGGCTCCGGCGCGTTCCCGCCTCGTGCTCTGTGCGGGCGGGTGGGCGCTCGGAGGTGTCATGAGCAGGAGCTGCCCGAGCGGAGCTCTCTGGAGTGTGGGCAGCAGAGCCTGGGGGGTCGGGTGCATGGGGCTAGGAAGGGCACGGGGCCTGCAGCACAGGAGCGGTGGAGCCGGGCTGACACAGAGTTTCCGGTCAGAGGCCCCCGCCCTGGCCTGACCTCCGGGGGCGGGGGCGGGGGCGGGGGCAGGGCCCCGCAGTGTGAGTCCGACCTGAGTTGTCCTTCCTGGGCAGAGTGTGTGGCTCTGGTAGGGAGTCCTCGGTGAACCCTCCGCCATTTGCCAGGGTGGCACGTGCGTTGCTGGGGTGTCTGGCCCTGGCCAGTGAAGGCGGCATGGTGACGGCCCCAGAGGGCCCAGCACGGGAGCGTCAGCCGGAGTGGACTGACTCCACAGCCCTGAGCCCTCGGTGGCTCACCTCGGGAAGCTTATTTCTCACTCACATCCCGCTCTGGACATCTTCCTCTGGCCCCTGGGTCTCTTTCCAGCTCCAGCAGGTAGGGAGAGAGGGAGGGTATCCATGGGAAGTTGTCTTGGACCCAGCGGGCCTTCAGCTGGCCCCCATCACCTGTGCTCGTGTGCCGTCTGCCGGAAAGTGGTTGCGGGGCCGTGTGGCTTTAGGATCCGCGTGCGTTTTGCAGGGGCATGGGTCTCCAGTTGGCTCTGCAGCCAGGAGGAGGACACTGGCCTGGGGTGTGCTCCTTCACAGCCCTGTTGGAGAGTACCCACCCACCTCCGTCTATGCTGCAGGGAAGGTCCCTCTTCTCTAACCACAGGGACATGGTTGCAGGGTGAGGACGCGCGTCTCCAGGTTCGTGTTACCTTCTCTCTCACCGTATGATATCGTTACGTGCAGGTCATAGCTCGTTGCTCTCCTGAGGTTAGGTTGGGGGAGCAGGGGCTGTCGGTCTTGGCTGCTCTCTGTTCTGACTGCCCTGTCTGTGTTCCGAATCTACCAGGCTCAGGAACCTGGGGCCGGTCGCCGGCTCCTTGGCCAGCATGGCCTTGCCTCCCTTTCTCTCCTCCCAGAGGCTCTGTCGCCCCGACTGTGCGATTGTTGGGTGTGCTGTGGTGCTCTAGTTGGGGTATGGGCCCGGGAAGCTCATCCCATGGGCGTCTTCCCTGGTGGTGTCAGTGCAGGAGACGGAGGTTCGATCCCTGGGTTGGAAAGATTCCCTGGAGGAGGAAATGGCAACCCAGTCCAGTATTCTTTCTTGGCTGGGAAATCCCATAGACAGAGAACGAGGTGGGCTACAGTCCATGGGGTCACAAAGAGTGTGACATGACGGAGCGACTAAGCACAAGCCCAATGTAATTATTAATTATACTAATAATAAGCTAATACAACTGTAACGTGTTGGTTTATGGTGGAGTGCCGCCTGTAGGAGTGCCAGGAAGGGTGATAGCGACAGGCATGATGCGCCTCTGCCGCTTGCTGGGTACTCCTGTGTGCTTGCATGCACTTTGTCTTCCCCCACGAGGTGGGTCCTACCTGTCTCCCCGTCCTATAGATGAGGAAGCCGAGGCCCAGAGTGATTTGATGGTGCGCGCTGGGCTGTGAGTGTGGTTGTAACGGGAGGGCTGGGAGACACGGGCCGAGACTGTCAGTCCAGCCCTGGAGTCCACTTTCTCAGTCACTGATGCTTTAGGCTGGAAGATCATTTGGAAGTTACAGTTCCAGGTAATATTCAGTTCAGTTCAGTCACTCAGTCGTGTCTGACTCTTTTCGACCCCATGAATCGCAGCACACCAGGCCTCCCTGTCCATCACCAGCTCCCGGAGTTCACTCAGACTCACGTATATTGAGTAAGTGATGCCATCCAGCCATCTCATCCTGTGTCGTCCCCTTCTCCTCCTGCCCCCAATCCCTCACAGCATCAGAGTCTTTTCCAAGAGTCAACTCTTCACATGATGTGGCCAAAGTACTGGAGTTTCAGCATTAGCATCATTCCTTCCGAAGTATTGCTGCTAAGTCACTTCAGTCGTGTCCGACTCTTTACGACCCCATAGACGGCAGCCCACCAGGCTCCCTCGTCCCTGGGATTCTCCAGGCAAGAACACTGGAGTGGGTTGTCATTTCCTTCTCCAATGCATGAAAGTGAAAAGTGAAAGTGAAGTCAAGTCATTCAGTCGAATCCGACTCTTAGCGACCCCATGGACTACAGCCTACCAGGCTCCTCTCTCCATAGGGTTTTCCAGGCAAGAGTGCTGGAGTGGGGTGCCATTGCCTTCTCCGAAGTATTACTGATACAGAAAGAATTCTGTGGCTTCGTTGTGTATTGCTAAAGAACACCTGAATGCTTGTGTACATGCTGTTAGCACAGGGATGATTAGTAAAAGGGAAGAAGGTTTGGGAGGGAGCTAAAAATCACAATCTGAAGATTCCAAGGAGGGGCAAGATTCATAATCCCATATATGTTCAGTTTAATATCAAAAATTATCCTTAGAAGTTAGAAATATTCAAAATAATCTCCCAGGAAATGTGAAAGTATTTAGAGACCCTCAGGCAGCTTGGAATTTTTTCTGAAAACTAGCTACATCAGTCTCCTTTGAGGTCATTCTTGTAACTATGTAACTGCTTCCTTTTAGGAAAGGCTGAAGGGGTTAAGGAGAGGATGTGTGCCCTGCTTTCCGCCTCTGCAAAGTAAAAGTCAAAAAGTAGCAAGCTTCCTACTAACTTACAGTGGGGAAAGCCAGTGTGTTTCTCCACAGACACTTTGCCAAATCTGTCGTGAGAGAACCTGTGTTGGGGCGGACTTGAAATCTCCTGTGTGACGGAAGGAGAGAGAGGTTGTAAAGGGCTCCGTTGCAGCAGCCACGTGACCAGTGCCGTTCAGAGCTTCGTCTGCGGGGGTGAGACTTGTGGCTCTAAGGTGCGTTTATAAACAAAAGGCGGAGTTTATAAATAAGCGCAGATGTCAGAGGAACACGCTGAGTGTTTTCCCAGCGTGATGTGAGCCTGATAGGAGAAATGCTGTGAAGTTTTGCGACTTCACGTGTTAAGTAACGAAGAAAGCCGTGTTTGTTGGCAGGACAGAAAAGTTAGGAAGTTCTTCAAGCTCCTCTGAACTGTGAGCAGAATCAGGGAAGCAAGACAAGAGAGAATCCGCCATTGCTGGCTTCTGGGGAGCTGAGCGGAGGCGGCAGCTCTGGAGTGATTCTTCTGCATGTGCGGCTCTTCTGCCTTCCAGGTGTTGATGGTACAGCCGGCAACACTGCAGACCTCGTGTGTCCTTCAGTGGCCGCTTGGGACCGAAGTGGAAGTGGGCTGGGCTGGGTGGGGTGCTGGAAGCCCTGGACGAGGGGCACTGAGAACAGTGCTTCTGAACAACGGAAGTTAAGTTTTGTCTTACTTCTTAGGGGGGCCAGTGAGAGTTTTTAAGTTAGTAAAAGTTCCCATGAGCGATGCTGCTTTCCAGTGATTCGTCGAAACAGCACTGATGGGCTGAGTGGAAGTAGCCTTACAGGACTCTCTTTCTCAGAAAACGCATTTTACTCTTCCCATCCTTCTTTCTGATGCCATCTCTCTATGTCCGTCCTCTTTTGTCAACTCACTAGCATAGCAATGACTGATAGAGCTAATGGTTGGGAGTCCTGAAGTGTGCTAACTGTAGTTCAGATTGAAAGCTTGTCAGCAAATCAGTAGTGTAATAGTTCCAACTGCTGTTGTAATTCAGCATCTTGTTCCTGTTTTTTACGCGAAAGCTGGCCAAATGCAGTATCAGAATGCGAATAAAAATTTCTAGAGTATTGCTGACATTAGCCTGGAGCACATAATTCATGGCAGAAAGTTCTCTGTGGATGGAGGTGCAGCTGAGGAGGAAGCCTGAGGGGCGGGAACGTGGGAGAGTGTCCCGGGCAGCCAGGGGGCCGCGAGGGATGCTGCTGGGCCTGCCAAGAGGAAGTGGCAGCTTGGCGGGGGTCTGACGCGGCGTGTAGAGCTCCACCCAGGAGTGCTGGGGGTCTGTGGGGACGCAGGCTCGGGGGCCCACCTTGGCCTGGGCGCACACAGTGTCTCCTGGAGCAGTGCGGCCCCAGGACAGACCACTGGCAGGAGAATGAAGGAGGGACAGGGAAGAGGAAGTTTCTGAACCAGGGGCTTATGAGAGGGCTCACATTTTGGTGGAAACAGAAGCACAGAGTGAACATTTTCCTGAAGAAACCGGGATGTGGACGTTCGTACAGAATGCAATGGTTTCCAGAACTCATGTTTTGCATAATAGCTATAAACTGTGATTTTCATGTCTGAGTTGGGAAAGTATCACTTTTAGAATCCCCAGATTTAGTCATTTTGATGACTTATATGCATTGAAACTTCCCCTACTGTATTTTAACTTGTTTTTCTTGGGTGCTGAAATCTACGATTAAGAAGTAAAATATACTAGTGTCACGTGATTGGGTTTCCTTGGCTGTGAAGCTGGGCACGTCCCTCCACTCTCACTGTGCGTTGGGGAGCTCAGGCGGACAGGGCGGGAGCTGGGGCGGTGGAGGCCATGGCCGTCCCGTCCGGTCCCCGCTCGTCCTGCCTGCGAAGCAGGTGCTCGCGCCGGCTTCACAGAGTGACCTGACTCCCGTGCTGATGGCTGCGGCCACTGCTGCTGCCCTGCAGGAGTGCGCTGGAAGCAGGGGCTCGCGCGCGGAGACTGAGCCCTGGGAAGCAGGGCAGGTTCTCTCTCCCTCTTGTGATGGTACCCAGACACGAGCCTCGGTGCTGACTCCGGCTGGGCCTCACTCGGTCCCCGGGTCTCCCACCACGCGCCCTTGGGGCTGTCAGACGAGCCAGGGAGGCAGGGCATCGACCCCAGGTCCCGGTGACAGCACCAGTAAGCCCCCCTGGGTCCAGCCCTGGCGTCTCACGCCTGCTGCTCAGCACACGGGTGGGTCAGCCAGAGTGACAGCCTTTCCTGGCACAGCCGTCCTCCTGCCAGTGATGGGCACTTCCACATCCACATGGCTTTCCTGAGGCCTCTCAGGGTGCTGTCTGCCCCGACAGACCTGCATCCAGGCAGACCCTGCCCTGGTGGCCTGATGCAGGCCACATACACCAGCTTACACGTGATCCTCGTGCAGTTATCTGAAGGGAGCTAACATTTCTTAGGATGCTGTAAAGTTAAAAATGTTTTTTTACTTGTCTTCAGGTATGTGTTAATGTTTTACTTTTGTAAGCTAAAACCTCATGAAAAGTACCTGTGTTTCATTTTTATAAGGCTTTAAATTTAGTGATTTCTTTTACCTTTTACACCCAGTACCTTGTTTGAGGCTGTGGTGTAGTTAATGTCTCTTATCTGTCCCTTCTGTGTTGGTCTCTTTGAAACTGTCTCTTGGTGTTCCCTCCTCCAGAGGAGGGACAGGCAAGTATACTCCATAATAGCTTGAGGAAGCAAGCCGTGTAGTTGAGCCCCAGTTTTACTTAAGTGAGCGTTGCTAATTTGTGTATCACGTTGCACAGATGGGAGGCAGTGTGACGAGTCAAACCTTGTCATAAAACAGAGGGCAGACAATTTTAAATTTTATTTTCTGGGCCACTCAAAGAAAAATGATTTAAGCATTAAAAAAAAAATGATTGGACCTTGATTGCTAATATGTTATCATCCAGAAAGTTTTGAAATACATTTACACGTGAGGAAGAAGGTCTGTAAAACTGCAGACAGGACACTAACGCTGTGTCTCACACTCCATTAATAGTTGTTGTTTTTAAGTTACTTGACAAAATACTCATGTAAACGCACACTACATATTTCGTTGACTGCACACAAAACACGAGTCTTTTTAAAACGGGGGAAAGTGGCAGTGGAAGACAGAAGGCAAGTCCGTCGGGATTCCTAGTGCGATTTGACCAGTCAGTATCAGTGTAGGCTGGCTGATGCTGGTAGAAATGAAATAGGCTTTTCCAGCATATTATTGCGTTAGTGCAAAAGAGTAAATATTGAAGAGTATCCATATCACAGCATCATATTAGAAGTTTCAAATTAACATTGTGCTAAAAGTATATACATTTATTAGGGGTACAAAAATGTGATGATTTAGTTTGAGTATACGGTTATGTATTCTCAGTTATAAATCCGACATTTATCAGTTCCCGATACTTATTGCTTCAGTTGTATCTTAATTGATGCCTTTATCTAAAGTGAGAAGTGATGTTCCCTTATGTCAGCTGTCAAACATTGTGAGGTGAGAATGGCCTAGATTTCACCCACATAGACACAGACTACAAGAATTTCATCTTTGCGGCTTTCTGACCACGTCTCTGTGTCTTTTTATGAAGAAGTAATGTTTGTGTCTAAATATAATTTTGTGATGTCGTATAGCCAATGGTCTTACAGGTTTGGGATGTTTATTCTGGTGCTCATTTTGCATTATCCTTAAAACACTGTGGAGAGAGCAGCTGTTTAAAGAGAGAAGGAAAGCAAATGTAGTTTGCAGAAGTGTTTTCAACATTGTAATATAATGCCACATTTAGAGAGACTAGCTAGTTGTATTATTAATAAAAGGACCGGAAAATCATTAGAGTTTCAAGTTTATGGGAAATGTGATTTTTAAGTTGAGAAATACTTAATGAAGTGTTATTGAATGATAGTATATATAATTAATGAATTTCTGGAAAAATAAGTAGGAAAAAGTGTGGGGCTTTCTTAAGTAAATGTATTTTTTAAAATTCTCCATAAATACTTGAAAAAGACTTTTTAAGAATCAAGATATAGTTGATTTACAATATTAGTTCCGGGTGTATAATACAGTGATTCAAAATTTTTATAGATGATATTTCACTTAAAGTTATAAAATACTGGCTGAAAAAGAAGTAAGTAATTTTCGAGTTTTTTTTTTTTTTTTTTTTAAATTTTTTTTTTTTTTTTTGTAAATTTTTACTAATAACATGTAGTTCTTGAAAAATGGTTATCTGTAAGAGTTCAGAATTTTTTAGCCAGTGGAATCTGACTAGTATTTCTTTTGTAGTAATGTGGTTTCTTAAACATTTTCACATTTTCCTATTTCATCAGACAACGCTGATTTTTGTTACAGTACACATTCAATTTCTTTTTCTTCTTTTGAAGAAAAGCAACTTCATAGCTGTGGCTTATGGTCCTGTCAGAAAGGTAGCAAAGAGTAGCGTGTTTGAGAAGATAAATGTCAGGAACGCTGGAAGTATACATTTAGTCTTTCAGATTAATGGGCAAGAAGGTCAATAATTGCGTGGATTTCAGTAAGCTTAAATATAATATTCTGCTGGTTCTGTAGTACTGTGCAAACATTGAATTAATTTTTAGGTGTTGCATTTTGATGGCTGACTGTTTAATTATGGGAGAGATATACAAAATACACCTATTTTGTAACATGAGGTTGTATGTAGATGGGGGTGGAGCTGCAGGAAATCAGTTACTTGATGTTTTCAGAGGAAAACTTAACACAGATACACCTTTCTGAACATTACCGCTTATTTTCCCGCCTTCCATCCTGTTTTCCTGCTGTTCTTTAGGGCCCTCCAGAGTTCCCGCAGCACACGCCTGGCCCTGTCCCCAACAGCTTCAGCCAGCCGCCTCGGCTTCCTCTTCAGGACCAGTGGAGGGCCCCGCCCCCGCCCCAGGAGCGAGACCCTTTCTTCTTAGGAGGTAAAGGAGGGTGCGGAGGACGGGGGCAGAGCTGTGTGGGGCCATATGCCTGGCCATGTCCATGCTTTATCCGTGCTCAGCCCCCAGTCGGAGATTCTCTGAAGAGTCAGGTTTCTGTGCCACAGCCCTGCCTGTCACTTCAGAGGCTGTAATCGGACACTAGGGGCATCTGAAGTGGGAAGACCTCCCATGAAGGAGGCCATCATCTATAGGGAATAGCTAAGGAAGTGATCTGGAAACACAGAGGCAAAATCTAGCATTCTTTTCAGATACTCACCCCCAGCCACCGCGTGTAACTTCTGTCCTTAGCAGGACAGTCCATAAAGCGGATTTCTACGGAGTGCTCTGTGTAACTAGAGACAATTAACGTTGCAAATCCCCTCAGTTTCAGGTGAGCCAAGGTTCCCGAGCCATCTCTTCCTGGAGCAACGAAGTCCCCCGCCACCGCCACCTCCTCCCACGCTCCTCAGCAGCGGTCACCCTGTGCCCACGCCCAGCCCCTTGCCGTTCACCCAGCCCGGCCCCGCGTTCAGTCAGCAGGGGCAGCAGCCTGTGTTCCCCAGAGAGAGGCCCGTGAGGCCAGCCCTCCAGCCGCCAGGGCCTGTGGGGCTCCTGCACTTCAGCCAGCCGGGCTCTGCGGCCACGAGGCCCTTCATCCCTCCTCGCCAGCCCTTCCTGCCGGGCCCGGGACAGCCCTTCCTGCCCACCCACACGCAGCCCAGTCTGCAGGTGAGTGGCTTGTGGTTCAGAATCCGAAGGACAAGCTCCACCTTTTCATTCTAGTCTACTGAGATGTGGAGAGTGTTTAGAGAACAGAGGTTAAACTTAATGTACTCTTGATTAAAGACAACATTCTTAATATTGCTTCTTTTCTTAACCATAGGAAAAATGGAGATAGTGATTGTCATTTTTTGGGGAAATAAAAAATTCAGTATTATGATTTTGTAAAGGATGTTCTATATATTGCTAATAAAATTAGGACATGTCTTGATAATACCTTCGCTTATCACTGCAAGATTCTCAGAAGGTTAACAGGAAGTCGGGTTCTTTGTCAGATCACATTCCTTCAGTGTGTAGTGGGGAAGAACGGGTTGCTGCTGCCTTATTATTTGAGAGATTTGAGTGCCCTCTGCTGGTGGGTTTTTTCATCAGCTGCTGGAGTGTGCTCTTACCCAGAAGCTTTCATCTTGTATTTTAAGTTTCCTGTTAAGGTGTGTAATGATGATATGCTTGAACCAGTTATTTAGAAACCACATAGAATATGTACATAAAATAAAAACAGATAAACGGTTATTTCTTAAGATGTTAAAGTAAGATAAAAATTTTCTTCCTAAATTATTTTATTAAAAAAATATAATTTGGGAATTCCCTGGTGGACCAGTGATTAGGACTCCTCTATTTCGCTGCCACAGGCATGGGTTCACTTTGGTTCCACCATCTGGAAACAGTCACCCCAGATGCTGGGGTGACACATCTCTCGTTCTTCTCAGTGCTAGCATCCTCATGATGCTCTCTTTCCCCAGTTAGCTTCTTCCTGCCATCTTCTCATGGTGGTGAGTACCTTTCACTGCTGCAGAGGCTGGCACTATCTGGCTGTCCCCAGTGCGGGCACGCCTTGGTTCTTTCAGTGCTTGGGTGTGAGACACAGTGCTTCAGAGAGCGTCCCCGAGGCTGTGCCTCCTTCCTCCTTAGCTATTTCCTCAGAATACATTCCTGGAAGTTCAGAAGTTGAGGGTTTAGAGCAGATGGAAAATGCCAGATAGTATTACTCACCTTCACCAACCAATCTGAAATGAAATGTTAGTGCCACTTGAAGTTCCTTCTGGTGTTGGGGTCTTTAGGGAAGTGGCTGCACTGGAGCGTGACTAGTTCACATGTGTCTTCTCTCTCTCTCTTGGCCTGGAAGGGGCCGCTGCACCCCCCGCTGCCCCCGCCACACCAGCCGCAGCCGCAGCAGCAGCCCCCGCTGCAGCCCCCGCTGCAGCCCCCGCTGCAGCCGCCCCCGCCGCACCAGCCTCCGCACCAGCCACAGCAGCACCACCACCACCTCTCCGTGCCGCCCCCGCCGCTGATGCCCGTGGCTCAGCCCCAGTTCAGGCCTCACATGCCGGCGACCCAGCCTCAGCCCAGCAGCAGCCGGATGCAGTGCCCCCAGCGCCCGGGGCTGCGGCACGTGAGTGTCCCTTGTCCTCAGCTGGCTCCGGGGACGCCTGTTCTGGCACAGGACTTTGGATTTTTTTTTTTTTTTTTGTAAATTTTTACTAATAACATGTAGTTCTTGAAAAATGGTTATCTGTAAGAGTTCAGAATTTTTTAGCCAGTGGAATCTGACTAGTATTTCTTTTGTAGTAATGTGGTTTCTTAAACATTTTCACATTTTCCTATTTCATCAGACAACGCTGATTTTTGTTACAGTACACATTCAATTTCTTTTTCTTCTTTTGAAGAAAAGCAACTTCATAGCTGTGGCTTATGGTCCTGTCAGAAAGGTAGCAAAGAGTAGCGTGTTTGAGAAGATAAATGTCAGGAACGCTGGAAGTATACATTTAGTCTTTCAGATTAATGGGCAAGAAGGTCAATAATTGCGTGGATTTCAGTAAGCTTAAATATAATATTCTGCTGGTTCTGTAGTACTGTGCAAACATTGAATTAATTTTTAGGTGTTGCATTTTGATGGCTGACTGTTTAATTATGGGAGAGATATACAAAATACACCTATTTTGTAACATGAGGTTGTATGTAGATGGGGGTGGAGCTGCAGGAAATCAGTTACTTGATGTTTTCAGAGGAAAACTTAACACAGATACACCTTTCTGAACATTACCGCTTATTTTCCCGCCTTCCATCCTGTTTTCCTGCTGTTCTTTAGGGCCCTCCAGAGTTCCCGCAGCACACGCCTGGCCCTGTCCCCAACAGCTTCAGCCAGCCGCCTCGGCTTCCTCTTCAGGACCAGTGGAGGGCCCCGCCCCCGCCCCAGGAGCGAGACCCTTTCTTCTTAGGAGGTAAAGGAGGGTGCGGAGGACGGGGGCAGAGCTGTGTGGGGCCATATGCCTGGCCATGTCCATGCTTTATCCGTGCTCAGCCCCCAGTCGGAGATTCTCTGAAGAGTCAGGTTTCTGTGCCACAGCCCTGCCTGTCACTTCAGAGGCTGTAATCGGACACTAGGGGCATCTGAAGTGGGAAGACCTCCCATGAAGGAGGCCATCATCTATAGGGAATAGCTAAGGAAGTGATCTGGAAACACAGAGGCAAAATCTAGCATTCTTTTCAGATACTCACCCCCAGCCACCGCGTGTAACTTCTGTCCTTAGCAGGACAGTCCATAAAGCGGATTTCTACGGAGTGCTCTGTGTAACTAGAGACAATTAACGTTGCAAATCCCCTCAGTTTCAGGTGAGCCAAGGTTCCCGAGCCATCTCTTCCTGGAGCAACGAAGTCCCCCGCCACCGCCACCTCCTCCCACGCTCCTCAGCAGCGGTCACCCTGTGCCCACGCCCAGCCCCTTGCCGTTCACCCAGCCCGGCCCCGCGTTCAGTCAGCAGGGGCAGCAGCCTGTGTTCCCCAGAGAGAGGCCCGTGAGGCCAGCCCTCCAGCCGCCAGGGCCTGTGGGGCTCCTGCACTTCAGCCAGCCGGGCTCTGCGGCCACGAGGCCCTTCATCCCTCCTCGCCAGCCCTTCCTGCCGGGCCCGGGACAGCCCTTCCTGCCCACCCACACGCAGCCCAGTCTGCAGGTGAGTGGCTTGTGGTTCAGAATCCGAAGGACAAGCTCCACCTTTTCATTCTAGTCTACTGAACAAAATACACCTATTTTGTAACATGAGGTTGTATGTAGATGGGGGTGGAGCTGCAGGAAATCAGTTACTTGATGTTTTCAGAGGAAAACTTAACACAGATACACCTTTCTGAACATTACCGCTTGTTTTCCCGCCTTCCATCCTGTTTTCCTGCTGTTCTTTAGGGCCCTCCAGAGTTCCCGCAGCACACGCCTGGCCCTGTCCCCAACAGCTTCAGCCAGCCGCCTCGGCTTCCTCTTCAGGACCAGTGGAGGGCCCCGCCCCCGCCCCAGGAGCGAGACCCTTTCTTCTTAGGAGGTAAAGGAGGGTGCGGAGGACGGGGCAGAGCTGTGTGGGGCCGTATGCCTGGCCACGTCCATGCTTTATGCGTGCTCAGCCCCCAGTCGGAGGTTCTCTGAAGAGTCAGGGCTCTGTGCCACAGCCCTGCCCGTCACTTCAGAGGCTGCGATCGGACACTAGTGGCATCTGAAGTGGGAAGACCTCCCAGGAAGGAGGCCATCATCTATAGGGAATAGCTAAGGAAGTGATCTGGAAACAGAGGCAAAATCTAGCATTCTTTTCAGATGCTCACCCCCAGCCACCGCGTGTAACTTCTGTCCTCAGCAGGACAGTCCATAAAGCGGATTTCTACGGAGTGCTCTGTGTAACTAGAGACAATTAACGTTGCAAATCCCCTCAGTTTCAGGTGAGCCAAGGTTCCCGAGCCATCTCTTCCTGGAGCAACGAAGTCCCCCGCCACCGCCACCTCCTCCCACGCTCCTCAGCAGCGGCCACCCTGTGCCCACGCCCAGCCCCTTGCCGTTCACCCAGCCCGGCCCCGCGTTCAGTCAGCAGGGGCAGCAGCCTGTGTTCCCCAGAGAGAGGCCCGTGAGGCCAGCCCTCCAGCCGCCAGGGCCTGTGGGGCTCCTGCACTTCAGCCAGCCGGGCTCTGCGGCCACGAGGCCCTTCATCCCTCCTCGCCAGCCCTTCCTGCCGGGCCCGGGACAGCCCTTCCTGCCCACCCACACGCAGCCCAGTCTGCAGGTGAGTGGCTTGTGGTTCAGAATCCGAAGGACAAGCTCCACCTTTTCATTCTAGTCTACTGAGATGTGGAGAGTGTTTAGAGAACAGAGGTTAAACTTAATGTACTCTTGATTAAAGACAACATTCTTAATATTGCTTCTTTTCTTAACCATAGGAAAAATGGAGATAGTGATTGTCATTTTTTGGGGAAATAAAAAATTCAGTATTATGATTTTGTAAAGGATGTTCTATATATTGCTAATAAAATTAGGACATGTCTTGATAATACCTTCGCTTATCACTGCAAGATTCTCAGAAGGTTAACAGGAAGTCGGGTTCTTTGTCAGATCACATTCCTTCAGTGTGTAGTGGGGAAGAACGGGTTGCTGCTGCCTTATTATTTGAGAGATTTGAGTGCCCTCTGCTGGTGGGTTTTTTCATCAGCTGCTGGAGTGTGCTCTTACCCAGAAGCTTTCATCTTGTATTTTAAGTTTCCTGTTAAGGTGTGTAATGATGATATGCTTGAACCAGTTATTTAGAAACCACATAGAATATGTACATAAAATAAAAACAGATAAACGGTTATTTCTTAAGATGTTAAAGTAAGATAAAAATTTTCTTCCTAAATTATTTTATTAAAAAAATATAATTTGGGAATTCCCTGGTGGACCAGTGATTAGGACTCCTCTATTTCGCTGCCACAGGCATGGGTTCACTTTGGTTCCACCATCTGGAAACAGTCACCCCAGATGCTGGGGTGACACATCTCTCGTTCTTCTCAGTGCTAGCATCCTCATGATGCTCTCTTTCCCCAGTTAGCTTCTTCCTGCCATCTTCTCATGGTGGTGAGTACCTTTCACTGCTGCAGAGGCTGGCACTATCTGGCTGTCCCCAGTGCGGGCACGCCTTGGTTCTTTCAGTGCTTGGGTGTGAGACACAGTGCTGCAGAGAGCGTCCCCGAGGCTGTGCCTCCTTCCTCCTTAGCTATTTCCTCAGAATACATTCCTGGAAGTTCAGAAGTTGAGGGTTTAGAGCAGATAGAAAATGCCAGATAGTATTACTCACCTTCACCAACCAATCTGAAATGAAATGTTAGTGCCACTTGAAGTTCCTTCTGGTGTTGGGGTCTTTAGGGAAGTGGCTGCACTGGAGCGTGACTAGTTCACATGTGTCTTCTCTCTCTCTCTTGGCCTGGAAGGGGCCGCTGCACCCCCCGCTGCCCCCGCCACACCAGCCGCAGCCGCAGCAGCAGCCCCCGCTGCAGCCCCCGCTGCAGCCCCCGCTGCAGCCGCCCCCGCCGCACCAGCCTCCGCACCAGCCACAGCAGCACCACCACCACCTCTCCGTGCCGCCCCCGCCGCTGATGCCCGTGGCTCAGCCCCAGTTCAGGCCTCACATGCCGGCGACCCAGCCTCAGCCCAGCAGCAGCCGGATGCAGTGCCCCCAGCGCCCGGGGCTGCGGCACGTGAGTGTCCCTTGTCCTCAGCTGGCTCCGGGGACGCCTGTTCTGGCACAGGACTTTGGCGTATCTGCCTGTTTCCGTAGTGATAGATGAGGTTATTGATTGACGCATAACTTTAGAAAATATTTTTGGGTGGTAGTCATCCTACCTTTGCCAGTGGTTTATTACTTGGTACTGAGATTATCTCTAACTCCTTGGGCAACTAATGCGTATGTAAGTGAATCCAGGAAGAATTTATTGAACATCCTTTGTTGTCAGGCGCTTACTAGTTCCTGGCAATAGAGCAGGGCACAAGGGAGATGCGCTTCCTGCCCTCATGGAGCTTAACCGTGGGGGAGAGCCGCATTGACTCAAGCGCTGCCAGCAGATGTGTGGCTTGTCAGGCATCGAATGAGACTGGCCTGTGGCTTTGAAATTCAAAGATTAGTCATCATTACTGTCTTGTCCCCCATTAGATGCACGCATGCTAAGTCACCTCAGTGCTCTCCGACTCTTTGTGACCCCATGGATTATAACCCACCAGGCTCCTCTGTCCATGAGATTTTCTGGGCAAGAGTACTGGAGTGGGTTGCCATTTCCTTCTCCAGGGGATCTTCCCGACCCAGGGATCGAACCTGGGTCATTTCCATTGCAGGTGAATTCTTTCTCGTCTGAACCACCAGGGAAGCAAACCTGTGTTTCTCTTTAAGTAACAGAGACTAAAATGATATAAAAAACTGGAGAGAATTTCTAGATCTGGAAGGAGGGTGCTTTGTAACCTGGACTTCATCTTATAAGCAGAGCGGCAGACGATGCCCCATCCTTGAGCTGAGCTGCCGTGGGTGCCCCCTGGCTGGCCTCTCACAGATCTGTATGCTCCTCTCGCTGTGGGGTCTGTTGAGAATCCTGAGAACGAACACGACTGACAGGTGTCCTCTCCGAGGAAACCTTTGGGCGTCTTTCTCCTCCAGAGTGTAGTTTTTTAGGGCACTGACTTAATGCTTCATTCTTTGTTCTACCTGGGATTTAGGGGCCCGTTGACCGTGGGGGTTCCAGTAACCCAGCTGACTCTTCATACAGGAGTTGATTGCTCTGTTGATTCTGTTAAAAATGTCCCCGTCCTGTAAGGCACCTACTGCAGTCAGCTGGTGTAATATCCTTACAGAGGAGGCTGTCCGCAGGCCGGTGTGGTGCCTTTCCCCGTCCCAGGGCTTAGCTCTAGGCTATGCTGCTCCAGAGAGCAAGAGGCATTTATATAGCAAGAAAAGGCTCCCCAGCGGGACAGTGTCCGGCTCCCAAAAGAGCAGTCACTCACCCAGTCCGATTGGTCCCCTGTGCCCAGCTTCTTCTCCCGAGTCCCCAGTTGTGATGAGAGTTTCTTGCTTCCTGCGACAGAACACGACTGCGCAGAACGTGGCCAAGCGACCGATGCAGCAGATGCAGCCAGCTGCTCCGAGGAACAGCAATTTGCGCGAATTGCCGATCGCGCCGTCTCACGTCATAGAGATGAGTGCCAGTCGCTGCTCCTCCACACCTGCGGCTCAGGTGAAGCCCATCATGAGCACGTCTCCCCCCTCGAGGCCCGGGGTGGGGCCCAGGAACGCGCAGGGGAAGGCCGAAGGGAGAGTCAAGCCGCTTAGCCCTGTGGGTCAGCCGAAAGAGGAAGCAAAGACCGAACCAGAGGTGGGGCTTTTTTTTTTTCTTTTTAATTAAAAAATAATACTTGGTCTCAAACAGGGAGACTTTATAATCAACCTGTGCCTCTTAGGTGAGAGGCAAGCACTTCTTACCCGCTTAGAACACACTTAGCATCCGGTGTGTGCTTCCCAGGATCCTCCGACTTGCTTTTCACCGCTTCCTCCTTGTAGCCTAACCACCATATTCGTAGAAGATAGTTTCGTTCTCACTGGCCCTGTATTAGATTGTGTTTATGTATTTATACAGTTGCAGTTACATGTTGCACAGTCTGGGTGTATCAGGAATCTTAACAGACGGCTTCTCTAAAAGGCCCAGATGATAAATATCTCAGGCTTTATAGTCCGGATGGTCTCTCAGAATGACTTGGCTCTTCAGGGTTAGCACAGAAGCAGTTACAGACGGCTCCCGCATGGGTGGGCACAGCTGTGTGCTGTGAGCACTTCGCGTGAAGAGTCGGTGCTGGGCTGAATTTGGCCCATGGGCCTTAGTTAGCCGACCCCTGACATAAACTCTTACGTTCCCGCGACTTGCTTTTACACTGTGGACTCCCAGGAGGTAGGACCAGTTTTACTATGGACCTTTAAATAAGATGGAGGGTGGGCGTATTTTGTTTTGAAATGTGTGTATTATAGCTGATTTCTAACTAGGTATAAATAGGTAACAATAAATAAAAATGCACGTCAGTGTTCTACGTGACTTCCAATTGAGATGTTATTTGATACAGTTTTGGTTGCTTAGTCATGAAGCTTAAAATTTTTAGAATATTTCTTTCCATTAGTAAAATTTATTAGCTTACTCCTGGGACAAGCCTCTTCCGTCCATTGGTCTCCTGTCCAAATAGTGAGTGCGCGTATCGCGTGCTTCCCTGCAGCTTCCCCCTGGGACCCCTGGAGTTCCTCTGGGCTCCCCCTAGAATTACAGACACGGAGGCCGGGCAGTGGCTCATGTGACGCAGCTTTCACAAAGCCTGGGTGTCCAGTGTAGTACAGGCCAGGGCACCCCCCTCCCTGCCCAGCCCACTGCCATCGCCAGCAGAGCGGCTCGGGCCTGTCTCTCCACGCATCCCATGCTGCTGGCTGTATGTGTCAGACATGGCGGAAGACCTGTATGTGAAAGTTATGCTAATTTTATAGTGCTGTATAGAATGTAAGAAATAAGTATTGTGTATTAACTTAATGTTAATCGACTTAATGTATAAAAGAGTAATGGCACAAAGACTTTCCTCAGGTAAGAATGTAAGCAAGTCGTGTTTTCTTATTAGATTGTCTTCTAATAAATTATTGTAGCAGCTGTTACGGTAATGCTTCCAAATCAGAAGTGTAAATATAAAGTAAAAATATTGAGCTAACATTTAAAAACATATTATTAGAAGAAGGGTGACATTACGGTGTTAAAATCAATGTATGAAAAAATAATGTAGATTTACAAAGTGGACTGGGATAATTTAGAAATCTTTGCTAACAGCTTTATCTTGCTTTTAGTTTACGTAGGTAGTTTCTAACTCACGTATAAATGGATTCGGCTCAGAAAAGTGAGGTCACGTACACTTGTATGATGACAGTGGCTAAATAAAATGAGAAAAATGGTTTTTTTAGGCATACTGTTGGGCACATCTGCCCGTTCCTTCCATAGCAGTTGGTTTAAGCAGGCTTCTGAAGATGTCTTCTCTAGAGGAAAATGGGCACTTTGTGCATGAAGTGGAACTTGCAGGTGGCCACAGTGTATGTGGAGTGGAACCAGGAGTACAGTTTTTTGTGTGGCTTTTTTTTGTTTTTTTTTTTGCTTTTTAAAGTCTTCTATTTGTTTTGCTTAGGTAAATGTGAAATGTGATTTCTCTTATATTCACCCAGTTGATAATGATATAATAAAGGACAAGTGTATTTCGAAATATTTCTACCTATATTCTTGAATGTACTGTAACTGTTTTTTGACTCCTTGGGGAAAAATCCGAGTGGGTGTTAACTGTCCTGCCTTTGAAACAGTGGGCCCTCTGGACCTGTTACTGTTGCCCCAGGATGACCTGGCTCTTGGGCTTTTTGAACGTCTGTTTTCCTGTCTTCCCCTAATGTCCCTTCCAGCTTCAGATTTGCTGTTTGAAGTTAGATGACCGAGTTGGTCAGAATTGCTTCTGAGATGCAGGTAGCGAGGCCTCAGCTCTGTGTCTTGTGGGTCCAGTGCATGGGCCCTGGGGGCACCAGCAACCTCAGAGGTGTTTTAGTCTACGGTGGTGGTTTAGTCGCTCAGTTGTGTCCGATTCTTGCTGCCCATGGAACTGTAGCCGCCAGGCTCCTCTGTCCATGGGGTTCTCCAAGCAAGAATACTGGAGTGGGTTCTATTTCCTTTTTCAGGGGATCTTCCTGACCTAGGGATCGAACCCAGGTCTCCTGCACTGCAGGCAAATTCTTTACTGAGTGAGCTATGAGGGAAGCTTTGGTCTTTTAATTCCAAACTTGTAAGGTTTATTTGTTAACAGTGAATTCTGGGTAGATAAAACCCTATTACATTCCCTTGTAAAGGTTCTGTGAGTGATGATATCTATGATTTTTTTGAAAGAAAATTATTACAATTTTAAGCATGCTTAACTTCTAATAAAGTTTCCTCTCTGAATGCTTTTTTTTTTTGAAAGTTATTGGAATTTATAAAGATTCTTTTGATAGACTTAAGAGTGGTTTGAGGCTGGCATATTAAAGGCATCCCTTATATACCATTAATATTCCAATACTGCAATTGGCAGCATTTTGATTCTGAGGAGAGTGCATGAGTTCAAGGTCAGAGAGATTGACTTGGCTGTTCATTATAAGCAATTATTCTGTGACAAATGAGTTTGAGATCAGACTGAAAATTCTGTACGAAAAATCAATAGTTCTAATCAGGCCCTTTCAGGTCGTTTACACCCCACCTTTTGTTGGTTCGTCAGAGAAGAGCCAGATAAAACCCGTGTGACAGCAGGGCCTCCCTGCTGTTGCAGTTTCCATTTCAAGCATATTTTGATATCGTAAATGAATAGTTTAATTGATTTAAAGTTGTAAATGAGTGGAAATTTACATTATTTCATTTTTAATATTCTGATAAGATTTTCCGAATTAGCTTTAGTTGTGTAAATTTTTTTTCCCTCCCCCAGGGAAGGAGTTCCACTTAAAGTGTATAGGCAGATTTGAATGGTTTCTTTCAGATCCTGAATTAAACGGTTTTTAGAAAGTGCCTTTTCTTAAGTTTGTTGAAACAGACTGGAACTGTAGCTCGCCTCGTACTCCACAGTAAAGCGCGTGTGTTTCTTTTCTGGTTTCAGTTTCCTGATGAAGATGAAGAAACCAGGTTGTACCGCCTGAAGATAGAGGAGCAGAAGCGCCTGCGGGAAGAGATCCTGAAGCAGAAGGAGCTGCGGCGGCAGCAGCAGGCGGGCGCCCGGAAGAAGGAGCTGCTCGAGAGGCTGGCCCAGCAGCAGCAGCAGCAGCAGCTCCTCTGTGCCCCGCCCGCCCCCGCCGCGCCCGGCGAGCTCGCGCCCGCCCCGCCGCCCGCCAACGGTGACCCGCTGCTCCCCTTCCCGGGGCCTCCGGTCAGGCCCAGCGTGAAAAACAGGCTCCTCGTCAAAAGCCAGGATGCGGCCGTGGCAAGCGTTCCACCCAAAACATTTGTGCCGTCTGGTGCTCACACACAGTATCTCGGACAGCAGGTGAAACCACTGAAACCCTTGCGACAGGCCAGAACCATACCTCAGAGCCCCGCTCAGCACAGAGTCCTGCCGGCCAAGCCCGCCGACGGGGAGGGCCCGCCGCCCCCCTCGCAGGCCGCTCGAGCCGCATCCCTCCAAGGCCGGCCCCCGGAGGCCAAGCCCGGCGCCAAAAGGACTGTCATGCACCGGGCCAACAGTGGCGGTGGAGACGGGCCGCACGTCAGCTCCAAGGTCAGGGTGATTAAGTTGTCAGGCGGGGTAAGTTGACGAGGTCACCAGGGCCTCTTGGACTTTGTGTTTCTCCGAGTGTGCCCCAGCTCCCAGAGAATCCGTGAAGGTGGGGTCAGGTCACCCTCTGCAGTCCCGTGGGCAGCCCCTGTCCCCCGAAGTGCTGTGGGAGGGTCCTTGAGATGCTGCTTCCCGCTGGGACTCCTGCTTCAGGTCTCTTTGAGTCTTAGTGGAAAACCAGTGTGACAATTCCTGAAGTCCTGATTTAGGAGTTTTGTAGAATTTTTAACTTCTTTTTGTAGATAATTTCTAATAGAATCCTCAATTTTGTTTTAAAAAATTTCCTTTGCCACAAAAAAGATAATCTGTTGCGTGTAGCTTTAGATTCAGTGAGTGCCTATGGGTGGGGAGGGAACAGTGTGTGTTGCTTTTAAGCACCTTTGTCCCAGACGCCATTTCCTGTCTTCCAGTTCAGGCTGGTTGCTCCACGCCCCCATCCCTCTTTGAGGAGAAAGGGGATCTTCCTGCGGTATCCTTCAGAAGTGGGGTGCACGTCACTCCTTGCCTCACCTTAGCTCGGAGCCTGTCTTAGAGCGTCTGTAGCAAAGGAGCCTGCCTTTGCAGTCTGGGTAAACCCAGCGCTTAAACCGAGCAGACTGGCTGCAGATAGGCCCTGCTGAGGAGACCCTCCTGTCCGCCCGCGTGGAGGGCTGCTGCTGTTCAGTCGCTCAGTCGTGTCCGACTCTGCGACCCCATGGACTGTGTAGCTGGCCAGGCTCTTTTGTCCATGAAATTTCCCAGGCAAGAGTAATGGAGTGGGTTGTCATTTCCTTCTCCAAGGGATCTTCCTGACCCAGCGATCGAACCCGCGTCTTCTTCATTGCAGGCGGGTTCTTTACCACTGAGCCACCTAGTGCTTTCTTAACCCTGCCGTGCAGTCTCTACTTACTATAGAAGGTACGCCCACCTCTTGCTTTAATTGTCATCAGTTAACCACAAAATATTTACAGTAGGGAAAGTGTGTGCATGCTAAGTCGCTTCGGTCGTTTCCGACTCTGTGACCCCATGGACTGTAGCCCGCCAGGCTCCTCTGTCCATGATATTCTCCAAACAAGAATACCGGAGTTGGTTGCCATGCCGTCCTCTAGGGGGTCTTTCCAACCCAGGGATCCATCCCATGTCTCTTACGTCTCCTGCGTTGGCAGGCGAGTTCTTTACCTCTAGTGCCACCTGGGAACCCTGTAGGAAAAGTCAGTTCAGTTTAGTCGCTCAGTCGTGTCCGTCCGACTCTGCGAAAAGGACCTCAAATTCTCAGTCCCTCCGGGGAAGGCAGCACCACCAGAAAGTGGAAGGAGTGTGGAGTCATTTGCTGTGCTGAATTAAGGGCAGCTCGTTCGTAGCCCTTTCATTAGATGCGTTTCCATTGCTTTTGTTTCTCAGTTTGTATGCTAAAGCTGTGAAGTGTTTCAGATGTTGTAAGAACATTTTTCATAGACCAAATCGGTTTTTTCTCACCTCCATTCATTGTGCTTCAGAATGTTGATAAGTCACTGGCCTGTGTTGTATCAGATTGTTTTATCTCTAGGTGAAAGCCCAAGTGTTGATCGGTTTCCAGCGCCTTGGTGGCTCCTGCTTGTGACCCTGTTTTGGTCGTAGTCTTTGTGGGTGTCTCGTGCTTTCACTGGAGGGTGGGCCCCGGGGCTGGGGGTAGGCCTTTTGCCTGGGCGTCAGGTGGTGCCCTGCGGGCCAGTGCACTCTGGGCTCTGGGGGACACAGGGCGCGGCTCTGCTGTTACGGGCATTCAGCCGATGAACACCTTGTCTTCAAAAGAATGTATCTGCTTCAATTTTTGCTCTTTTGCTCTGATGGAAAACAGTATGTTTTTTTAGATCATATTCTAAAATCATGCTATATGATTTTACAATACACAGGAAAATAACAGAGGAATTTTACATGAAAGTAGTTATCTGCCAAACGTTGAAGTGGTTTTTTAGCTCTTCTTAATCCTTAAGTTTTAAGTTAACTACCCAACATGTGTAAATCTGTGAACTGAGACTTTTTTTATTCCAGTGATGCCTCCATATTGGCAGGTCCGCCTTTTCAGAGGATAGTGGTTGCTTGTTTGTGTCTCTCTGGAGTGGAGCCTTGTTTCCCTCATGGCCTGGGTTTTTGTTGTTGTATGAGTATGTGTGTATCTTGGTGGGTGGGAACTGTTTGTAAGAGAACATACTCAGTGTGCAGAAAGGAGACCGTTCAAGTGCTCAAGTCAGTGTGCTCTCATTTCCCCTCTTCCTCCTGCCCCTGCTGGTCTCTGTCCCCTTGCAGGGACTGAGGTGTTGATGCCCAGGACTGTGCCGAACTGGCCACCCCGGTGAGGGTCTGACGGGGGCTTCCTCTCTGGGAGGATTGACTTGTGTGCTGCATCTGTGGAGAATGTTATTTATGCACTTCAGGTTTATAATTACTTGTTTAATAAAAGCATCTCATTGTCAGTCAGCCATGTTCTTGTATTTTGCTGTGATTCCAGGCCTTTTTCACCTTCTCTTAGTACAAAAATACATGTTTTGTTCATAAGATTTCCTAGAGAAATTTACTCGAGAGTGTTATTTCCTTCACTTTTTTTAAACCTAAACTGGCATCTCATGTATTAGTTACATTATTCTTTGCATTCATTGGTCTCCGTACAGGACACTGAACTATCATGGTACATAAAGCTGTTTAGAATTATGCGTTGGTGGTGATCAGAGTCAAAATATGCATCTACAGAATTGTTAGGAAAACAGAATTTTCTTGGCCGTCTTATTCTGATATACAAATTGAAAATATATTACAATTTAAATTAGGTTTTTCTAGGTAAGCTTTTACCTGTGAGGCAATGGTGAATCAACAAGAACTTCTCTTTTTGTCATTTTCCGTATTCATTATCTCTAATTAAGTAATTTATCTTTGGATTTTATTAAATTGAGTTTTTTGAAAGGTGAAAGAGCCTGAGTCTTAAGACTAGGTTTTTCAGTCTGCCCTTCATTAATCATATTGTCTTTAAAGTGATATTAATTCATACTGATCATCCAAGGAGACTCTCTGGTCTTCCTAATATTGTTAGAGTTAATGCATCATGGACATGAAGCTTTTTCAGGAAGGACGTAGCAGAGCCTTTCTTGATGCCGGCTCTGGCAGTCAGGTGAGCAGGGTCACGGTCTGGGCTGAAAGCTCGCAGAGCCGTCCTTCACTCTCTTCGAGGGCGCTCTCGGCATTATATGTGCTGTTGGCCATCTTGAGGCTGTGTGTGTGGAGCGTGGAGATAGAGGCCCTTGTCACCGGGGCAGAGTGCACACGTGTGTACCCGAGGGTGGGGCGAGGTGGAAGTGACAGGGCTGTGGATGAGAGAGACCCACGGCTGGATGCTGGTCTCTTGTTTATTTCTTTGGGACCTTTCTAACATAGAGAAGGTACTTTTTAAATGTCCTTTTTCTTTTCAGAATGCTCCTAAGGCCCCGTCTAGAAACACATTCCATGATTTTATGCCGTATAATAAGTGGTGGCTACTGCTTATCAAGTATTACCAAGCATACTGCTTATCAAGCAGAGTTGCTGCTTAGCATATATTCACAGCAGCCTTACAGGTTAGCTCTATTACTTCCCTTTTACAGTTAAGCAAATTGAATGTCAGAGAGGTTATGTTAGTTGCCCAGGGCCACTCAGCTACTAACTGGTAGAGTGAGGCCTCTGAGTCTTGTGCTTTTTACTGTTATTTATAATAGCTGTTTTGCTGCTCCTTTTCTCCATGTGTTCCTTAGTTCCAAGGGAGAATAGTCTGCTGTCTCCAGTGAGTATAAGGTAATCAGGGTTGATTCAGAACATCTTTAGGGGGCTTTCTAGAGTAAGGGAGTGATCATGTTTCAGGTCGCTTGCCAACCCTGGTTGGTGGCGACCAGTCCTGAGAATTTTGGGAAGTGTTTGAAGGTACAGCAGAGTACCCTGAGTGGTGAGTGGTGTCAGGGCTGAAAGGTGAGTATGGAGTGGCCTGGTACGTTTGGGTAACCACCCGGCCACTAGCCTGGTATAGTGAATTGAAGTGGGTGACGGTATACCCCGGTGGAGGGTGGCTGTGACTTGCTTTGTGCTATAAATGTGTCTTAGAATATTTCTGTATAAATTAGAGTGGGTCAGATTTTTATTTAAAACTTTGGGTTGAAATCATGAAGGGAATTTGAAATTTAAAGAGACCTTTTGTTATGAGGCACATGAAATCTCTCTGAATTTTCATTTCCCCCCACTTCATCTTATTGTCTGGATTTGTTAGGTGAGACTTAAAAAGGAACACACAACACTGCTTTTAAAGAGTATTACATATCGTCAACTATTGCTTCTAAAATTTAGTGTGCCTCCCCAAATATTGTAATCAACTTAAAGAATTTCATTTGATGGAATGGTTCTATTTTTATTACTTAAAACATAGGAATATTCTACATTTGCTCACTTCTCATAAAGCTACTTTTAAGTATTTAATTCTCATAAACCAAAAGAGAGCAATCTTGTTAAATCATAACTGCAGATGTCCCCTGGTGGACCAGTGGTGAGGACTCCACCCTTGCTGCCGAGCGCCCGGCTTCAGGCCCTGGTCGGGCAGCTAAGACCCTGTAAGCCCCGTGGCACGCCGCTCCTCCCATCGTCATAACTGTTCGTGACCAGCACGTAGTCCATAAAGCTCCTCAGGTTCTAGCCAAGCATATGTAAAAATACAGACTGATCAGCGTAACTTGCTGTAGTCATCCCCAGCCATGATTTGTGATTAAACACCAGAAAAAAGAAAGACGAAACATGTGCCAGGTGAAATCCAGGAGTTTAATTGGGCCTGCAGCTCTGTCTTTCAGTTCAGGGGAAACGGGGGACCTGGCCTGCGTGAGCACCAGTGTGGCCCGGGGTCTCGGTGTCACTGGTACTGAGGTGCTCACCTGCGCTACTCAGGAATGCTCAGTACTACTGCCTTTCCTTTAGTTAAGGGCTGGAAGAATGTGTTCTTCCACTGTTCTTTACTGGAGGGGGAAATGGCGGCCCGCTCCATCTTCTTGCCTGGGAAATCCCAAGGACAGGAACCTGGCGGGGTACAGTCCACGGGGTTGCAGAGTCGGACATGGCTGTTCTTTAAGAAAGTGAAAGCAGATTTGGAATTCAGCTGCTTTATTCTGATTGAGGTAATGAAACATTTAAGAATTGGCCAGCAGATTAAGTGAGGAGCCCTTTGTTGTGCTGACCACTCAGGAGGAGGCGAGGAGCACCGCGCGCCTGAGCAGGAGAGCCCGCCGTCCGGGCGGGAGGCTCTGAGTGCTCCACGCAGGCGGCCCCAGCTCCTGCGGGGCTCTTGCTTCAGGGGCTTGCCCTGCGTTTGTAGATTTCTTCTTCCTCGAAAGTTATTGTCAGGTTTTCTTTAGAGGTGGTAGAAGAGGTAAAATGTGTACAATCCTGACCCTCTTTTGTGGAATAGAGGCATTTTTGGATAAAATACAATCTCAATTTAAGAGGCACTGCAAAAATAGTACAAGATTTACCAGATTTACTAGAGAGATCAGTGTGGGTCCACACTTTGGGGACTCTGGTCTGAGGAGGAGTCGCTGGCAGAGGCAGAAGCGGCCCCGCTCGCTGCCCCGTGGTCCCTGTGGTCCTGAGGTCCGGCCGCTGCCCCCGCAGTGCCATCTCTCTCTCTGCCCGGCCCCCACGCCCGTGCCTGGGCTCCCGGTGCAGCCTCTGCCCTCTCTCGGAGCTGTGTCCCCGGCAGTGCTCCCGACTGAGGCTGGGCTTCCTCCTCGGCTCATTTTTTGTCTCTGAGTTTAATTTAGGACAGTTTCAGATGTGTTATTTAAGAAGCATCGGTTGATGACACTAGTAAGCAAGGGTGCTCTGTGTGCACGCGCGCTCAGGGGGCCCAGCTCTCTGTGACCCATGGACTGTAGCAGGCTCCTCTGTCCGTGGGATTCGCAGGCAAGAATGCCAGAATAGGTTGCCGTTTCCTCCTCCAGGGGATCTTCCCACCCAGGGATCAAACGCAGTCTGCCTGACAGGTGGAGGACGCCCTCGCTAGTGGGCGAAGGTAGCACCGGAAATAGCGCGAGTCCCTGTTGGTTCTTCTGCTGCCTTCTCATGCTCAATCTTATCGTCTGCTCCCACACGCCTCTACTCCGTTTACAAGGTGGGATCGTGTCGCGCATCTCATCTGGCTGCTGTTTGGTGAGTCGGCGGCGGTGACGCGTTCTCAGGGAGCCCCACGCCGAGGCAGGGCAAGTCTGATCTTGCGGGTGTCACTGCATCACGCAGCCAGCTGCCCGACCCGGAGAAGGGCTCAGCTGACCAGCTCACTGGTTTCTGGCAGAAGCCGATTTGATGCCATGGTTTCACGCGGTACCCGGGAGCCGAGAACATTCTAGAGGACCAGAGTAAAGCAGGTCTGGTGGAAGTGAGTCAGAAACGAGGCAGTCAAGGGCAGGACTGCAGCGGGCTTGTGACAGGGAGGCCCTTCCGGCAGGCCGAGGTTGGGAAACGGTGCTGAGACAGGGAGGAGAGCCAGGAGACGCCCTGCCTGGGCAGGCGGGGCGGGGGAGCGGCCCGACTCCGGGCTTGCTGACCTCAGCTCCCGCTCCCTGCCGTCCGTCCCACTCCGGTAGGCGGAGAGGTGTCTTCTGCCTCCCGACCGCTTCCCTATTAGAGGCGCTGGTGAGTACAGGTGGTAGGAAGGCGGAAGCACAGGCCCGAGGAAGAATGGGTCATGTGTTGTGAACAGTCGCTTGTTTGGTAAGATGTGTATTCTAGACTTTTCTTGGAGGACAAGCCGCTGTATGGTAATACTTATTTTTAAGAAGTTTGAAATACTTTAGTGGGAAGAATGATAACTTCTAGAGACATGACCTTTTAATCATTCTTAAACACGTGACCTCTTCATTTGGGCAAAGTGGACTATGGCTCATTAGAGGACAGAAGTCAGTCTTAATGACTCAGAATGTCTGCACGTTGATTTATAGGTGTTCTTATGCATATGATATTTCCAAGTGAGATGAGTGGTGAAATCAGAAATAGTTCGTCTGTAATTAGGAATCAGGATTTGCTCACCCAGCTTCTTCAGCAGAAAAGGAATCTGCTTCCTCCAGTGACCTGGGTGCCTTCCCTGTCCTCACGCGGAGCAGCTGGCAAGAGCGGGAGCCAGGCCCTCTGCACAGGGAAGTCACCCTGCCCTCTGAAGGAGCTCCTTCTCCGCTGCCCACCCTGGGAAACTGGAGACGCCTTGTCGGCCCAGCACCTTGCTTTGTTTCTCCAAAGGCCAGTCAATTTTGCTTTTAAGCGATTTCCCCAAACCTGCCTAGTCTCAGAAAGGAGATTGTTGAGAGCGAGAGCGCTTGCGTCCCTGTGCTGTGGTGGAGCCCTACAGAGAGATCGTGTGCCTGCCGCTGGGTCCTTTTCCTTTCTCCAGGAGAGCGCTTGGGTGGTGCCTTTAATCTCAGAGGATTTTGTTTCAGTTCAACAGATGTAGACCTGTTACTGGAATCAGGAAGCGTTTTCGGTTTAAGTTGCTGGTTACATGTTTTGCATGCTTGCGGTGTGTAAGGACAGTTTATTGCCGAGACTGGTGAACGGTGCACGTGTGAATTGTTCTCAGCTTGTGTCATACTGTAGTAGTTTAATTAGGGGATTGACCCGGGAGCCTGGAGAACAACATCATTCTATTCTCTTCTTTAAACAGCAGTCTCAAAGACAAAACAGAGCCTTAAGTGCATGGTGTTGAGAAACTTTGCGTAGCATGCAGATCATTTGTTGCCCAGATTCCGAGTGAGCTTTCTAAAGATCACAGGCTAGACCCAGTATTGTTGCAGTTAATAGGAACCTGTTCCGTGAGGTCTGTGGGCTGCAGATCAGCAGCGTTGTGGTGACTGAAGTAGGCCTTATCGGCAGGAGAATGCATAAGAGGCTGCCTTGGGACCCCAACCACTGTCCTTCTGTGCGTCCCGACAATGTTATCTGTCCTCTCAGCGCGGAGTATCACATGTCTGTCATGAGTACAGAAATTAATTTAATGTCACCTGAAGACATGCAATTAATCTTTTAGAGGTTTTCATAATACCTTTACAGAAAGAGTTGCCAGTTTGGCGGATTTGGATTTTGGGGTTTAGAAGAAGATAAGGAAAATTAATTTTTCATCAGGGTTAATACAAGCTAGCAGGGCCACAAAGGCTGAGAAAAACGGTTGGGGAATTTGTCAAGTGTTGTCACTCTAGAATAATGCTGCTTAGCGTCTGATAGGTGTAATCAAGAGTTGAGATTTCTATAGAGAGGGATTAATCAATTTGCTCACCAGTGAATGCAAGTCAGTGATATCACTTCTTCATGGGATTTAAGAATGAAAATAAGATTTGATCTGTCAAACTGCAGGACGCCCTGACAGTATCAGTCAGCATTTTTATCTATACATTTAAGCCATTTGTTATAAGTAAATTTGTCCTGCTAATGTTGGTGGCTACAAGCCTCATTTTTGGGTAACGATGAAGCTGATAAAAGTATTCCTTAAGCTTACTTAATTCAGGAAGTGCCTATTATATTTAAGGAAAACTACTCTCAAAAGGCATTTTTTACAGTATTCGTTAAAAGATAAATCATTTGTGTTAAAAAGCCAACAAAATATTTCCAGTTTGGTCTAAGACGGGCCAAACTTCTTTTCTCCTCATCTGTTCTGGAGGAAGTAAAAGAAGTTTAAGATCATATCTAAACACAGTAGTGGGAACCGTGCTGCCCTAGAGAAATTCATTTGCAAGATGGATTTCCTTTCTTTGAGTGGATGGAATCTGCCATGCACAGATGACTAGTAATTTCCTTACATTAGGACAGTATGTTTCTAAAAGTCCTCCTTTGAATTGACAGTATTTTTAAATTTACATAACTGAGCACTAACAATTGTGGGATGTCTTTTCAGTGCTGTTAACTATTATGTGTGAGTCGTAGAAGACTTGTAAGTGAATGGGTGGGTTCTGTTTGGGTTGGTTCTGAACAGTCACCGTTTTTCTTCTGTGTCTGTGTGTGAGAATAGGTGTGAAAATATGTTTCTGGGACAGCCTAGAAATTCGTGGGTTGACTGTTTGCTAGTGTTAACTGGAGTAACTCTGGGATTTGGAACTTCCCCTGGGAACTAGCTTTTCATAGTGCTGTTTTGAAAGAAAATAATTGTTCGCTTAATTGGAAGAAAAGCAGCACTGTCTTTCTTACAAAATAAAAAAACTTGATACTTATATTGAAGGCTTGAGTCCCCAGCAATGATTTTCAGAAAAAAGTCAAAGCAGCGTATTACAGTAACCCTTCATTTCCTTAAAATGATGTGACTGAGGGATGGTCAGCCCCTTTGTTTCCAGCCCTGCTAAAAATCGTTATGTTGGATGTTAAGAGTGAGCTCCTGCCTACGAGGTCGTGTGAAGTCCATGCTTTGGATCCACCAGGACAGGAAGTCCTGGCAGCACTCAGTGTGTGACCAGTGAGAACAGTAATCTTCATTTTGAAGGAGATGGAGGCAAACAGACCCAAGTGTACTTCTTGTCAACTGGGAGACATTCAAAAAACAGCTCCGTCCATCCTCCCTGGGTAGGGCATGGTGAATGATGCCAAGACTCTGGTGATTAAGAACCTAGAGTGCCTTGGACATTGCTGTTTTGAAGTTTCTTCCATCATCTGTAGCTATAAGGGGTATAAAACACTGTCCTGTTGTGAACGTAAGTAACTCTAGAGCTTGCTCAGGCCTTCCCCCTACTCGTGTGAGCAGATGATAGCTGTTTTTCCTAAAAGTTGGGCTTTTGTCATAATCCCTGCCTGAAACATCCCTGTGTCTTGCTCCTCTGCTCATCATCTGCCTGCTCTGCACTGATGGTCTTCCATCTCTCTTTGGTCCTGAGGCTGCTTGGTGACCGGTGTCCCTGTGGGGCTCCCCTTCTCGTGAGCATTGCAGGACTGTGAGTGTGGATTAACCCTGAAGAAAAAGAGTGCAGTCCCGTGGCCCAGGCAGCCTGAGGGCTGGAGGCGCCGCCGTGGCTCCCCGCGAGGGCGGGAGCGGGGCGCTCACTGGCTGGGGAGAGGCAGGCGCGGCGAGGGGCCCGCGTGGAGGAAGCGGCACCCGGGGTGCGGCCCGGACACGGCTCCCGTGCCATCGCAGCCAGCCTCAGAGAGTCCCAGACAGTCTAGAGGCGCCTGTGACACTTGGTGCCTGTGCTTCTGAGCTGTAGATGGAAAACAAGCCTACTTTAAACTCTTTCTTGAAAGGACAATAAAAGTTTAGACCTTGGGTTTTCAGGGTTTTTATGTGACCCAGTGTTGTCAGGCGTGAATTATCAGTCTCTGACTCAAAATGGCAGTAAAGAGAATTTTTGTTACTTGCCAGTGTTTGTTGACTAAATGTTTATGTTCTCAATTCCTAGTTTAAAAATCATCGGATCACTACAGTATTGTATTTTTATCCCCCAAATACATACACAGTGTATACCTTAAAACATGCACACCCTACTTTTGGTACAAGCTCTTCGTTTTAACTAAAAGTAACTGTCTAGATCGTCTGCAGTTTTAGTTTTGGGTTGCTGAAGAAGAATTTTATGGCAGCGGTCCTCACTGTCCGACCTCTGTAGGGACATCATTCCTTTTAGGGCCCCGTACTAGCCCATGGCTGGTGTCTGCAGCGTGGCGGAGTGTTTTCTGATGCCCACATCACTGCACTGACCGACAGGGGCTCTGCCCCAGTGTCCTGATAGTGCAGGCTTTTTTCACAGCACTTTCAGAACGATTTAGTTTTTAGATGCCTGGTCTACTGTTTATTGTTTTATTCAGTAAATAGCTCAGTGCCATCTGCATGCACCAGAAATTTTGGCTTGGTGAACAAAAACAGACTCACCAGAGTGCAAATCACTGGTTTCTCTAGACACTTAAAAATGGCACATGCTTTAGTTGTCCACAGACTTCATTCAGCCTCCTCTCGGGAGCTTCCAGGGAGCCCATGAATGGAGGACTTCCCATAGAGGCAGCCATACACAGCCAGCTCATCGATCCACATTTGTGAGAAAGGTAGACGTTGGCGGAGAATCGGTCAGTAGACTGGGGAGCTGAGCCGTGGGGAGGTTTAGGGGCCCCGTGCCTCCTGCGTGTGTGACGCAGCCTCTGGTGGGGCCTGGGGCTAGTGTGATGTGTCTGCCCCGTTAAAAAAAAAAAAAGATGTTTTAAAGAACAGCAAAACTTAACCCTTGCAGAGTGAATTTATGAACCGTATACTAACATAATTTCAATGGGATTTTAGGGAGATTAATAAGTAATGGATTACTGGCTCTTACATGCGAAGAGTTGACTCATTGGAAAAGACTCTGATGCTGGGAGGGATTGGGGGCAGGAGGAGAAGGGGACAACCGAGGATGAGATGGCTGGATGGCATCACGGACTCGATGGACGTGAGTCTGAGTGGGCTCCGGGAGATGGTGATGAACGTGCTGCGATTCATGGGGTCGCAAAGAGTCGGACACGACTGAGCCACTGAACTGAACTGAATATAACAATTAGGAGTATGTGTGTATATCCTAAAAATTTTCAGCTTTTTAGTATAGAAAGATTTCAAGCATATACAGAACTGGAGAGAGTTCACACAGCTTTTCCAGACTTCTCATTAACCTTAGGTGGGTTGTGGTCGCATAGAACGGCCTGGCCTGCCTTTCTGTGGGGCTTCCGTCTTCCTTTGGGCATGCTTCTCCATCAGGCTGGAGTGGATCCACTCACCGCAGGATCACATTTTAGGCAGTTCCTGCTGACACAGTGTAGGGGTGCCCTCCGCTTCAGCTGTCCTCAGCCCTGGCTGGACGTCACTGGAAGAGTCTTAAGATACGCTCGCATCTGGGCTCCAGCTCAGGACAGTCTGACTGAGTGGCTCTGGACTAAAGCCCAGGAACAGTAACATCTGAAAGGTGCCCAGGTGACCGATGTGCAGGTTGAGGCCCTTGGCTAGTCTTAGGCCGTCTGTGACGTAAGCTTCCAGGGAGCCCATGAATGGAGGACTTCCCATAGAGGCAGCCATACACAGCCAGCTCATCGATCCACATTTGTGAGAAAGGTAGACGTTGGCGGAGAATCGGTCAGTAGACTGGGGAGCTGAGCCGTGGGGAGGTTTAGGGGCCCCGTGCCTCCTGCGTGTGTGACGCAGCCTCTGGTGGGGCCTGGGGCTAGTGTGATGTGTCTGCCCCGTTAAAAAAAAAAAAAGATGTTTTAAAGAACAGCAAAACTTAACCCTTGCAGAGTGAATTTATGAACCGTATACTAACATAATTTCAATGGGATTTTAGGGAGATTAATAAGTAATGGATTACTGGCTCTTACATGCGAAGAGTTGACTCATTGGAAAAGACTCTGATGCTGGGAGGGATTGGGGGCAGGAGGAGAAGGGGACAACCGAGGATGAGATGGCTGGATGGCATCACGGACTCGATGGACGTGAGTCTGAGTGGGCTCTGGGAGATGGTGATGAACAGGGAGGCCTGGCGTGCTGCGATTCATGGGGTCGCAAAGAGTCGGACACGACTGAGCCACTGAACTGAACTGAATATAACAATTAGGAGTATGTGTGTATATCCTAAAAATTTTCAGCTTTTTAGTATAGAAAGATTTCAAGCATATACAGAACTGGAGAGAGTTCACACAGCTTTTCCAGACTTCTCATTAACCTTAGGTGGGTTGTGGTCGCATAGAACGGCCTGGCCTGCCTTTCTGTGGGGCTTCCGTCTTCCTTTGGGCATGCTTCTCCATCAGGCTGGAGTGGATCCACTCACCGCAGGATCACATTTTAGGCAGTTCCTGCTGACACAGTGTAGGGGTGCCCTCCGCTTCAGCTGTCCTCAGCCCTGGCTGGACGTCACTGGAAGAGTCTTAAGATACGCTCGCATCTGGGCTCCAGCTCAGGACAGTCTGACTGAGTGGCTCTGGACTAAAGCCCAGGAACAGTAACATCTGAAAGGTGCCCAGGTGACCGATGTGCAGGTCGAGGCCCTTGGCTAGTCTTAGGCCGTGTGTGACGTGAGCTCTTGGCTTTGGCAGATGTCCTTTATCAGGTTGACGAAAGACCTTTCTGTTCCTAGTTCATGGAGAATTTTCATAATGGATGCCCTTCCTGTATCAGTGCAGATGGTCATATGGTCTTTTCCTCCACTGATGTGGTCTGTAAATTGATTTTTGAGTGTTAAACCAACCTTGCATTCCTGGGATAAATCTTACTTGGGTATGGTATGATGCACTGAATTTAGCTTGCTGGCATTTTAGTGAAGGTTTTTTTCATATATATACACATATCTATTTATTTATGAGGGATATTCTTCTGTGGCTTTTGTTTCTTTTTTGTCTTTTATTTTTTTATCTCAGAAAAACAGGGTTCAAAAAATGAGTCGGAAAGTTGTTCCTCCCCTTCTGCCTTCTGAACGAGACTCTGTAGAATGGGTAGTCTGTCTGTCTTAAATATTTGATAGAATTCACCAGAGAATCAATTTGGGCCCCGGTTTTTCTTTGTGAAAGGTTTTTAATGATCGATTCAGTGTCGTCTTAGATTTCCAGATTTTCTCTTTCTTCTTGAATCAGTTTTGGTATCTTGCATCTTGCTTGGAAAATCCCATGGACAGAGGATCCTGGTGGACTGCAGTTCACGGGGTTTTAAAGAGTTGGGCGCGGCTGAGTGATGGAGCGTGCAGCACATCCTTTATGGAATTTGTCCATTTCATCTGAGTTCCCTGATTCTGTTGGCATAAAGTTGTTCAAAATACTCTTTTATATTTCGGCAAGTGCCACTTTTGATAATCCCTCTTTTATTTCTGATTTTGGTAATTTGTGTCTTTCTTCTCTTTTCCTTAGTTTAGTTAAAAGGTTGTCAGCTTTATTGGTCTCAGGAAAGACACAGTGCTGGACTTGCCCTGTCGTCTCTCTGTTTGCTGTGTCCTTGCTTTTCTCTGTGATCTTTTGTCCCTCTCTCCAGCTTTGGGCTTGGTTTTCTGTTTGTTCCCTAGTTTCTTGTGATAACGGGTCAGGTTCTTGAGTCTAGACCTGTTTTCCTTCCTGATGCCACTGCTTTAGTTGCCGCCCCTCGATTCTGTTGTGTTGTATTCTTATTTTCACTCAGGATGCCTTCTGCTCGGGGTCTGTCCTCCTTCCCACTTCCGAGCCCGGTCTCCTGGCTGGCGGCCATGGCGCCCTGCACTCAGGGGCCGGCTGGTGCTCAGGAGGCAGCTCCGCCCAGTGCCTGGCCTTGGCCCTGTGGCCCCTGCTCCGCTCAGCTCTTCTCCCTGATGTCCCCGGCAGTTCCCTGTCTGCCCTGGGGGCTTGTCTAGGCCTCCAATAACTGATTTCTAGAGGCTCCTCTCACCATTTTGTGGATTTCCAGCTGGTCTGTTTTCATCCCAAACAGGACTGAGGCCGGAGGCCAGCATGCACGTGGAGACTTGTGACTCAGAGGGGAGGGGTGACTGGGTGCTGTCGGCCTGGGGGTGCTGCAGGGAGCCCCACTGTTGAGGGTTGTATCTGCAGGGAGGACGTGCTGGGATGTGCCTGGGGGCGGTCAGGAAGGTGACCCAGTTTCATGAGGTTTGAAGGGAAGTTAAAAGTTTAAAGCAACTGCTGATGCATACTATCAGATTTTCATAAGGGTGCTCCTGACAATGGAGAAGGCATGTCAAATGTGAATTATTTTTCAAGTTAAGCAATATTTCATTGAACTAAAGAGGACCCACTTTAATAATTACAGACCTCTTGAGTGGATCCAGTAATTAAAGGTCTTAGGTTTAAATTTGATAAAGGCTCTTTAACCCTAACGCCTGTCAGGTGAGCGTGTCCTTTCCTTAGTGGCCCTCATGAGATGGCAGGCGGGGGGTGCCGCCCCTTGGTTGAGGACTAATCGAGGTGGACCCCGGTGCTGGGCGGGGAGGCTTGCCTGTGCAGACACTGACCATTATGCTGCCTTGTCTGTTTCAGCAGGGAGGAGAGAGCGACGGCTTTTTCCACCCAGAGGGCCAGCCTCAGCGGCTCCCTCAGCCCCCAGAGGTGAGGCAGCCGCCAGCCCGCAAGGTGACGCTGACCAAGGGGGCCCTCCAGCAGCCCCAGCACCCGGCGGTGGGGGCCCCCCTGCACGTGGCCGGCCCACCAGGCATCAAGAGCATCCCGGGGATCCACCCGGCCAAGAAGGTGCGGCCCAGCCCCAGCCCCGGGAGCGCTCTGGGTAGAGGAGCTGGAGTGCCCCCGTCCCCGGGTTTGAAAGGTGATGTGCTCACAGGTGCGCTTCCCTCCCTTGGCTTCACGTGCGACTCTGGGAGCTCACCTGGAGCCCAGGGCGCGGTTGTCTCCTGCAGCTCAGCGTGCACGGTGGGCGCGGCTCTGCATGGCCCCTGCCCTCCCAGCTGCTCCTCCAGAGGCCCCTCCGATGTTTCTTCCTCAACACCTTGTTCACAGATGGGAAGCCTTTGGGGTGAGGTCCCCTGCCTGAGAAAGTGCCCCTGGCCCCGGTTCTTTTTGCACTGAGGGATGCCTTGTCCAAGCTCCGTGTGTGAGATGAGAGCCGTGGCCATCTTTCCAGGAGAGGAGTGTGCACCACATCCCCTCATGTCCTGTGGGGGCACCCCTCCCTGCAGCTTCTAGTGAGGGGCGTCTTCATAGCCCTCCCAAGGCCCCCGCGCTCTGCCCCACCGCCGCACACGCGCGAGGACTCGGACTGCTCTTGAGTTCTTCTGGAAGCTCTTGGGCCCTGCCAGTCCCTCCTCTGCTGGTCTTGCTGCTAATACTGAGGAGTAGTGTTAGTGTGAAGACCAACCTAGGTCTTTGAAATGTTTAAATCACTTCGTGTGTGTTGTCTCATAAATACCTTCTGATGCGGGAGCAAACGGACGGTCCGTTTGTGCTGCGAGAGGCACCCGCACAGTCACACTCATCATACCTTCGGGTCAGAGCTTTAAAGAATGTTCCAGTCTGAGTTTCCTCAAGTCGAGTGTTGTCCCTGGATGTATGACGGGAAAGACCTTAGGGAAGGCCCCCCGCCCCCCTTAGTTGTACGCACAGATAGTGCACTCGAGGGCCTTCAGTCACTGTAGTTGGGGTTTTGGTTTTGCTTTGAAAGCCCTGCCGAGGAGTGTTGTGTGTGGAGGGTGGGGGACCCCTGCTGCAGAATCTGCCTTTCAGGATGGATACTGCTGTGGCCCGCAGTGATGGGGAGCTGGCTGGGGGCAGTGCCGCGCAAGTTCACTGACGCTGCCCCCGCCCCCCGCCCCGCTGCTGGCCTGAACCACCGTGGGGAAATTCGGGCTCTGGACTGACTGGACCCACATCTTTGTGTCAGTCGATCGCCTTTCTGGAGCCTGTGGTCCTGCTGCTTCGTGCACAGGATGACCGTGTGAGCAGGTCGACTGGTACACAAAGTGCCCACCTTGCCCCGTGCTTGATACCCAGGCTGACTGAGACTGCACCGCCTCCTCTCCTCTTCCTGGGAGTGTGCTGGGTGTTACGGTCCTGTTTAGACTCTCAGGAACAGCTGCAGAGGATCCTGCAGCTCGTGGTATATTTTGGTGGACTCTGACTGACGCGCTCGCTCTGTGTCTCGGCAGCTGTGAGCAGATGTGCAGCCTGACCCTGAACCGTTCTTCTGTCTTTACCAGGTGCTCGTGCATGGGAGAGGCCGGGGCCTGGTGGGAGCCATGGGCCGAGGCCGCCTGATGCCCAACAAGCAGAACCTGCGGGTGGTGGAGTGCAAGCCTCAGCCCTGCGTCGTGTCTGTGGAGGGCCTCTCCTCATCCACCACCGACGCCCAGCTGAAGAGCCTGCTGACGTCGGTGGGGCCCATCCAGGTGGGCCACCCTGTGCGTTCAGTCTGTGCCTCCATCTTGCCCTCCCAAGACTCAGTTCCTTAAAGCCCCTGAGAAGAAAGCTGAATGTTTTACCATTGTGCACACTTGGTATCAGAACTTTTTGCCTGAGGGTTAGAGTGTTTGGAGTTTTTCAGTTGCTCAGAAACTTCATGAACTATTTATTCCAGCTGAACAAATTATCCTTTGAAATCTTGAAATTATCCTTGAATTATTGAGGAGCGGCTTGTCCATCATCAGACACGTTAAGCTTGTGTCCACAGAGAGCTCTTCTTGGACAGTCTATCATAGAACTGGTTAATCTGCAGGAACACAGCTGGCGTCAGAGAGCTTATGATGCTTTTAAAAATACAGGTTTCCTGAGTGGAGATTCTCCAACAAATGGTAGTTGAAAACCTGGGATCAGATCACAGTTGAGTAGTGAGCCTGGGACCCTGGGCGGGGATGGGGTGGGGTGGGTGGCGAGTCCAGGCTGTGCCCTGGGCCCCTGCTCCTGGCTGGCTCCCGGCCCGTGACAGGGCGGGAGGTGGTGGCACTCTTGCTCTCCACGTGTGACCTCTGGTCGGTCTGGGCCGCGCTCCGGCCCCGCGGTCCCGATGACTCTCCTGTGCGTCCTTGAGCATGAGCCTGTGCTCAGGGTCAGCGCGTGACGGCAGAGCCGCTGCTCACAGCGCTGCGCGACTGACCTGCCAGAGCTGCAGCTTGCGCGCTGCATTCCGGGGGTCATTTTTCCATTTGCCTTTTTTGTCCTTCTCCTGTTCTGGAAAGAAGGATTAGAGAGCATTGTGTTAAATTTTAATGGAGGGCACTTTATTGAAGCAGAGCAAAACTGATACTGGATCTTTAAAGGCTTCTCTTTATTAGAGAAGAAGACAGGAAAAGAAGCGTGGTTACATCAGGTGCCCTCAGAATGCTGCCGGGAGGAGTCCCGGAGGGTGAGGAATTCAGCAGCTGCCCAGTAGGGCCTGTGGGCCGTCTCAAGGGTCCCAAGGAGCCAGCACCCCTCTCTCTTTGGCCAGTCTTAGTTCTGAGGGATGGTGTTGAGGGGCGTTCACAGGTCTGTAAGCACTGCGATCACAGAGTGCTAATGTAACAAACTTTGCCAGCATTAGATAGCTGAAGACCAATATTTTTAAGTTTAAATTGTGAGAATATGCTTATAACGAGACTTCGATGTGGTTTAACTGTAAATACACTTCAAGGGGGCTGGTGAGGAGATCTAGGCCTCCTGGCTGCGGGAGAGGCAGATGTCAGGCCTCTGGTGGGTTGGGCTGTGGCGCCACCTGGTGCCTGTGTGCCCTGAGAGCAGGCGGTGTCAGCACCCAGAAGGCCCTGCCCGGTGCCCACTAGCAGGGGTGTGGGAAGAACCAGAAAGAAAGGCCTGTCCGCCCGTCCACCATGCCAGGGGTCCTGCTCTTAGGGAAGGGATGGGCAGGCTGGGGCGGAGTGAGAGTGCGGTGGCTGGCTTAGTGTGGTGGGTGGTGGGTGGGGGCTCCGGGACAGGTGAGCCTCGCCAGCTGCCGGGCCCTCCAGGAGGCAGCGGGGCCGCGGACGTTGGGCTTCGAGAAGGCTTCCGTCTCGGTCCTGAGTTTGCCGTTTCTTGGGGTGCAGCTTCCCAGCAGAGGACTTGCCCCAGGCCCCGCACAGTAATGCACGTGTTGTCTCTGCCTCTGCCTCTGCCCCTGGAGTTACCATGGAGGCGGGGTGAAAGGAACACGGGGACTCTGGGCGCCGCGGAGGGAAGCGTCGGCCTCGGAAGGAGGCCTGTCATCCCTGCGCGAGGTCTCTGGGGTCGCTTCAGGCTGCCAGCGCTGCTGTTCCGGGGCGCAGGCACAGGGGAAGCCCTTGTTCTGGGGGTATCTTGGGTTACCTGCTGAGGAGGAGCCCCTTGGAGCTCTCGTGTGAGGTCGGGTTGTGTTGGAGCGTCTCACCTCCTGTGAGGAGCCCTCCTGCCTGCCTTGTCTGGTTTTGACGGACCAGGAGCATCTGGGGTGACCTGGAGGAAGTCGGGATCTCAGTGGAAGCAGTTCAGTTATTCTGGAGTTGAGGACGTTTGGGGAAGAAAACACTAGACGTAGTTACATGTTGCTGGTAAGCCACTCAGTCGCGTCTGACTCTTTGTGACCCATGGACTGCAGCACGCCAGGCCTCCTGTCCCTCACCAACTCCCGGAGGTTGCTCAGACTCATGCCCATTGAGTCCGTGATGCCATCCAGCCATCTCATCCTCTGTCGTCCCCTTCTCCTGCCTTCAATCTTTCCCAGCATCAGGGTCTTTTCTAGTGAGTCAGTTCTTCACATCAGGTGACCAGAATATTGGCGCTTCAGCCTCAGCATTAGTCCTTCCAGTGACTATTCAAGAGACACGTAGACGTTCCCAAAACTGATGTTTTGAGCTTTAAAGAAAACAGGCATGGCCACACGATCTGAAACTGACAGGAAAATTGTTGACCGGAGGCTCCCACACACAGTTCTGAAAATACCGTTGTAAATAATTGTCCCAAAAAAGAGGATTCCAGGCAGAGTGCATGGTAACCCACGGGCTGTGATCTGTAGGGTAAGTTTGTACAAGATGAGGGTGGAAGCGGGGCCTCAGAGTGCCTCTCAGCCGTGCCAGAGCAGAAGCAGCAGCGCTTATGCTGTGGGCGAGAGGGAGCCCCGACCCTGGGATCGAGGAGAAGACAGACTTGGCGTCAGAAAAGACCACACCTAGTGTAAACGTGAAGAGGGAGCAGCGTGTGGCGGAGTGGTCTGAGACGCAGAGTTGCTGTTTCAAACACCCCACCGCCAGCGAGAGGGTCGGGTGACCCGCGTCCAGAATGGAGAGGGCGCTGCCCCTGCACTCCAGCCCAGCTGGGGGCCCAGGGGAGGAGAGCTGGAGTCGGGGCAGGCCCGCCGCCCGGCACGCTCCAGGGCTGCCATGCGAGAAGGGGGCCCCAGCTGCCCCTGCGGCCTGGCTGCCCAGGGACCACTGTCACTATAAGCCCGACGGCTGACACCCGGGGCTCTGTTTGAGCAGTTTCGTGTGTGTTTAAAACACCGAATGTCAGGGTCAGTTTTGCTTCAGTCAGTTCCTGAAGGCGCTGGGAATGTTGGCCAGAGTAGGGAGAGCAGTGTGGGTGAGTCTCAGGACTGCAGGTTCACTGCAGAGTCCCCAGCATTGCCATTTATTCATGTGCACAGACACGGACCCAGGCTCTTCCTGGAAAGAGGAGGAACTTTCCCGAAACAGGGAAAAGAGACCTGGAGCGGGGTGGACAATTTTCTGGACTGTGACTGTCCACTGTCCCTGCGGTGTTTGTGGGAGCTCAGTCCCGGGGTCCCGAGTGGGGTCGCTGAGCATACATGCAGGAAGCCGCCACGGGAGGGGCGTTGCAGCCTGTATTCTGCTGTTTACAGTAGCACAGGTGCTCTCGGGAGTGGCCTGCAGGTGTCTTGTCTCAGAAAAATGACAAGCATATCTGGGTGAGGTGGGCAGTGAGCCTGTCCCCATGGGCCAGCAGGTGCTAGCGGAGCCGGCTGGGCAGGGTCCGGGAGTGTGGAGTGGAGACAGAGTCTGCCTCTCAGCTTGTTCCGGGTGAACTAAAGTGCTTGCTTATTTGGAGATGGGCTGCTGATTTGCAGTGCGTATTTTCGGAATGGAAGTTGGTGATTATAATACATGCCCTTTATAGTCCATGGTATCTTTTTCCATCTTCCCAGTAGAGTGATCGCTAATATTTGTCACTTTGGTAGGTCAGAAATGGTTAAGTTTTGACAGTGTATTAATCTTTTATCTGAAAATAGCCTCTGTATTTTGAAAAAAAAAAAAAAGGGGGGGGGTGCAGAAATGTCAGTAAGGGGGAGGAAAGCAGATTTTAAGACTGTGTTCTTACTGCTTCTGTTGGCTGTTGAGAAGCAGCTCACTCCTGTGATTTAAAAATTTCATTGAAAGTTTACGCTCTTTTGATTGATCCTTTCTCAATCAAATTGTGCTTTAAACCAGGAAGATACAGATACCTCAGATGCCATTTTATATGATAAGTGGTAAAGAGGAAGCATCATATTTCATTCCACATTGTGAAGTTACCCAGAGGAAATACAGTCTCAGTATGCTTTTTCTCAGAAGAAGAGCATGGTGTGTTCAAAATCCAGATTCCATCTGTGAATCGTAGAGTGCAGATAATTATTTGTGCCATCATAACAAATTAGTTTTCCTTGTCTGTTCCTAATTGAGTGGTTTTTGTAGTTTCCGACAGAATAAGTCTAGGTGAGCTGTGGTTCTTTCGTTGAGAACTGCCGTGGTGCTGGCAGCAGTAGGCATGAAGCTGTGCCCGCGTGCCCGGCACCCTCGAGCGCTGCAGCCGCGTGGCGGAGGTGGAGGCCAGGGTCAGGAGGCGGGCCTGGCGGGGTGTCTGCTGCGATGAGGGGCTGTCCTCGTGACCGGAGCATCCTCCTACCACGCTCCCCTTGGGGCTCCGTGGGTCGCGGGACCGCACGGCCTTTCCTCTTGTCTCTGCTCTTCGGGGGCAGCTCTAGAGTGTCAGCAGTTGGAGATGGTTGGCGGAAAAGACAGCAGGTGTGCACTGAAAGCTGGGGCCGGCAGGCCTCTTGTCGAGTGACGCAAGTGGGATGTCAGAGGCCAGGAAAGCTGTGTGCTGCTGGCATGTCCCAGAGAAACTAATACTGAGCTTTATTTGTCCAGCTTTACTTGGAGAAGGAAATGGCAACCCACTCCAGTACTCTTGCCTGGAGAATCCCATGGACAGAGGAGCCTGGCGGGCTATAGTCCACAGGGTTGCAGAGAGTCAGACGCGACTGAGCGATTTCACTTTGTCCAGTGAACTTAGTGATCAGTGAAATTATCAAGAAAATTCTTGTGCTTCTGGGTTTTATATCTGACAGAAGAGGTGAGTCTGCCGTTTGCTGAGCTGGCGTCAAGAGAGCAGGCAGACGAGCGTGCTGGCGGGCGCCCGGCGCCCTGGGCCTGCTGCTGGTTAGGGGCGCCTGGTGGCGTGCTGGGCGACCCGACTGCCCCTCTGCGTGGCCGGTGTGAACCTCAGCGCCATGCCAGCTGGGCACTGGAGACCGTTCGTTTCTGTGTAAGCGCCGGAGAGCGGCTTTTGGGAAAGCGGTTCCTTGGTGCTCTGCTCACCGCTCTTACTCATGGGGTGCTGTGCTTATGAGAGTGGGCGCCTGTTCTGATACACAGCGCGGCTTTCTCAACGCGTTTCAGAGAATTGATGTTTTGGCTAGGTACTTCTGTTGGAGGTCTTTGAACAAGTGCTTTAGAACGAAACCGCCGCATGTGTCAGGCCTTGTCAGGGGTGGTGTGCTCCTGCTGTCGGTGTTTCTGCCTGCTGCTCTTCACTGGACAGAAGCCAGACACGGCGGGCGGCTCTTAGCCGCCAAGTCCTCGCTGCTGCCTCGGGTCGGGTCCTCCAGGGAACAGGGTCTGCGCCGCCCCCACCCCACCGGGCACGTGGCTGACTGCCCCAGACACACGTGGCCAGTCACCAAAATGCTTGAGAAGGATCAGACTCTGGAGAGTGGGCTGGCTGAGAAGTCCGAGTCCTCCTTCGGCGCGTCCCTCCCACATCTGTCGGAGCACGGAGCTCCCCCCATCCTTGGGGCAGGTGTGAGGATCAGCTGTCCGTTCACAGTCCTGGCACTGGTGTCCTCGCTAGACAGGTCTGCCCACTCCACACACGCCTCTGGTCTTCACTCCAGAGAGTAGCCTTGGAAATGGTGTGTCACATCCTAGGATATCGTTTAAGGTGCTGCTTCATGCTCCCCGACATTTTAAAGTGCAGAGTGTGAGCAGACAGAGCCGAGGGCTGCCCCGGTCCCAGCCATGCCCCCTGGCAGCCCCGCGCTGTGTGAGGACCTGGGTCTGCCCCAGCGGTCCTCGGGGGAGTGCCGCCGCTCCGTCCCGGGCCCCTGGCCAACCTCGTCCCTCCTGTGTGAGTGGGGCCTGGGGAACGTCGCCTGAGGGGAAGGGAGTCTCCGAGGGTGGGCACCTGCCCCAGGCCTGCGTGAGCAGGTGGAGGGAAGGGGGGCAGCTGGCGGGCAAATGAAGGAGGGTCTTCACACCCGGCCTGGAGGGTGCTGCGTGCTGCTTAGGGCGGGGGCGCGGGGCTGTCTCGACAGGGAGCTTGACGTAGCTAGTTTGTGTCGGGGGCCTGCGGTCCGCCTGGACTGGAACCTCGTGGTAACCCCGATGGACCAGCGCGTGCATCCGCCCGGTGTCGCATGGTGCACAGCCCCGCTCTGACACGCTTCTGTCCTCCTCCTGCAGAGCTTGCAGATGCTCCCCCAGCAGCGGAAAGCCATAGCCAAGTTCAAGGAGCCAGCGCATGCGTTGGCGTTCCAGCAGAAGTTCCACAGGTAGCGTGGAGTTCCTGGGGCCAGAAGAGGGTGGGCTGGCTGTAGGACGCGGTGCGGAGCGTGCCGTGGGCGGTCCTGCGGGGGGCAGGGGGCTTCACGTGTGTGCTGTGTGACCTCCCGCAGGCACATGATAGACCTGTCCCACATAAACGTTGCCCTGATTGTCGAGTGACCTCCGCGGACGGGCTGACCGGGACGCCGCCCACACACTGCGGAACTCCTCCGGAGCTGCGCGCAGAGGCCCCACGAGCCGAGTCTCTCCATCCACAGCCCTGCCAGGCCGTTGTCTGAGACGCCCGACGGCCCAGAGTCGATTCCAGAAGAGCTGGACTTGCGGGACGTGGCAGGCTCGAGTTGTTGTTAGAGCGCTCACGTTCTGTCGTCACCACAAAGAACTGCAGTTTGGTTTTCTTTTGTTCTCCAAGTGCTTACGGTGCATGTAGACGTTGTTCTTTGTGATCTTACTGTCTGACCGATTCCAGTGACTCAGAGTCAGGAGAGCCCATCACCGTCACAGATTCTCAGTATTTTTCACAGCAAAGAATAGTTGATAATGGTTGCACTCATCTTCAGTGCAGGCTAGACGAGTGTCTTCTCACCCAGCTTCACTCGCGTTCCTTTCTCAGAAGGCCCTCCAGGGCTCTGGTGGAAACGTAGAGGCAAATCCGGGTGGTGGCATCCTGGGAAGCAGGGCCTGCGGGTGGCTGGGAGTGGTGCCAGTTGTGCGGCAGATTCTGCTGCTTGTAAATATTCCCAGGGCGCCAGCCCAGTTCCAGAGGGAAAGCCCCTTTCTACACTCTGCCCAGACACCATGCAGACGCTGGTGGGCACTGGTGTGAGCCCCCGGGCTAAGCGCAGGTTTGGGGCCCCGCTAGGGGAGGGTAGGCCAGCCGGAAGCTTGAAAGGACCTGTTTGGTTTCTTCCTCTTTGTAGACACAGCCCCAGGAGGCATAGTCATGGCACCGGCTCTGGGATACGTTCGTGACTGTTGGGAAGCCTGGCTGTCACTGCTGTGACGAGCGTTTTCTTTTCTGAAGGCCTTTTGAGCAGGGGCCGCACTGTCCTTCAGCGGGCCCGGAGCAGGGGCTGCTCGCATGGGCATGGGTGGCTCCGGGGCTCGGGGTAGCTTCACGCAGGTGAGACGCTCGCTCCCTGTAAAGTCGTCTTCAGCAAAATCCGTTCTGGGCAAACGATGACAGAAGTGCCTTACTGCATTTGTGCTCATGCAGGAGTCTCCCTGTTTGAGTTTATTCTAACATGGGCCTGAACTCTTGGAGCAAATGATAACTGGGGCATACTCAGACTTTTTAGCTGAATTTTATACGTAAGATTTCCTGTCACATTTATTAGTAGAATTAAGGGAAACAGACGCCTGTTGCTGGTTAGCACAGTGAGGCCCCTCAGCAGGGCACCCCTTCCTCAGCTTTCTCGTGGGGAGCTGAGACACAGGTCATGTGATCTTGTATCTTCTTGTTTTCACAGTTGAAATTTTATGTTTTTCAAATTAAGTCACCAGAACTGCAGGGGAGTGTTGAGACCCACGAGCCTCTGTAGCGCTGACTCCACAGTGCGCCATGTGCTAGGAGGGCGCCTGCAACGTGAAGGTGGGTGCCATGGCCGCTGCTCGGAGGCTGCAGTTCAGGAAGCTGCAGGCACTGGCCGCACACGCTAGGTCACCTCTTGCTGGGGGCGCCCGGCCGCTGGTGTGCCCGCCCCCCGCCCGTCTTCACAAGTAGATGCAAGTGTGTTCACACGAGCGTGGCTCTGTGGCTCAGTCCACAGAGAGCTGGGTTGAAGCAGCAAGTGGGGTACTGCAGGCGCCATGCAGGGGCGTCCAGGCCACCTACCCCCCGGGCGGTAGGAGGCTCACAGTTAAGGGACTTGTTCAGGGCTTGATGACGCAGTAAACTGAGCCTGCCGATTTTACCGCCTTTTGAAATAGTCTGAGTGTGCTATGACTTTGAAGCTAAAAATCTGCCCGTTGTCTCCATAACGTAGCTAGCTAGGCACCCTTTTTTCTGGTTAGTGATAATAAGCTAGCTAGGCACCCTTTTTTCGGGTTAGTGATAATCCAGCTAGGCACTCTTTTTTCTGGTTAGTGATGATAAGCGAGTCCTCTCTGGGCGCCTTGTTCGTGGCGGCCCTCACGGCTACCCTAGGGCTGCTTTTGTGTTGTCTGAGCCCGACATGGTGCCCCGGGATGTGTGTGCGTCTGTAACTGTCTGCACACACCCGGAACACGCTTTCTATGGATAGAACATTCTTGAATGGCCGTTGGCTAAGTGGCCAGGCCTTCCGTCAAGGCCTGGTTAGAGAGGTTCCCCGTGGTCACCTCCTGACACACTGGGCCCGTGGGCATGGGCTTTCAGTGCCGGCCAGGCCTGGAGACACAGCCTCGGTTTCCTTGAGGAAACTGGGAAAGGAAGGAGCAGAGTTAGGAAGGAGCGCTATTGCCGCCTCGCGCTCCGCGCAGTGCGGTGCAGTCAGCCCGCCGCACGCGGAACCCTCTGGGAAGATCTGTTGCAACCATTATCTTTGTTCTTTATTTATCATGCATTCAAAGTGAGATGCAGAAGCAGTTAACACACTATGTAAATATGGACCTTTTAAAATTAAATCGTTACGGGAAATGCTTTCAATTCAGCAACATCGTAGCTATTTGTTAGTTCTTTTGTGTTGTCTTATCAAAGTTTAATGGATACAGTTCCATAATGTTGATGTGTTTGTGTGTATATTCGATTTTTATAAAGATGGTAGTAAGTCAATACATTTATCCTGATCTGTGTATTATTTGTTCACAAATTCAAGAAGCCAGTGAATATCATTATATCTCATAAGGTAAAGACTTTAGTGATTATGTGGAGCTCAGGTACCCTTTCTTTTCATATTATCTTGTTTTGATTTTAATGCTGTAATATAAGTTCACTTAGCTACTCACTGAGCTAACCTTGCATTTCCCTTGGTCTGGCCACATCTGTTAAGTCTTACATGATATCCTTCTAAGGGAGAAGTACTAGCTCTTTTTTCCGAAAGCAGTGTTGAGGGTTCCGCCCTTTCTGGCTGGGCAGCACCCTCAGCAGGGGCCTGTGCCCTCTCTGCACCAGGGGTGGGGGGCGGGGCGGGGCAGCGGGAGCTGCATCGTAACTGTTTCTGACTGGGGTCTTCTCATGACTTGTAAAAGGTCCTGGATGAACAATTGTTTGTGCTGAGCTCCGTAGAGTTTCTGAATCATGGCAGAGCTTTGGATCCTGCACTCAGGGGTCTTTTTTTTTTAAGGGCGTTTTGCTAATGACGCAAGCAGACGCTGTTGCTGGAGGGAGGCTGGGGAGGCAAGCAGGGTGTAGAGGACAGGGCGGAGCGCAGGGAGTTAGAGCCCGCCGCCGAGGAGGAGTCAGCTGGGGCGGCCTCGCCAGGGCTGCGTGCTCTGCACGCAGTGGACCGGACCACCGAGCTGGCGGATGAGAGGAGGCCCAGCTGGCTGGCTGGTAGATGAGACTTAGGGCCAGGCTGTTCCGAGAACCTGTCACTTTCTTCTTTTTTTTTTTTTTTTTAATCTTTTGTAGTTTTTGTTGTTTGTTTTTTGCTTTTTATTTTTTAATATCTCTGTTGTTTAAGTGAAGGTAAGCTTAGTGTGCTTATGGACCATTGACTGCCAGGGACGCTGATGAGGACAGTCAGGTTTTGGTTGAGGTCTGTGCAGAGCACCTAGAGCCACGCATGGGGTGTGGAGCCCCCGAACCCCCTAGCTTCTGGCCCCCAGTCCCTGGAGTGGCAGCGTGCCCCCCGGCTGCACCCCACCTGGAGCCCTGCTTCTACCCGCCGGTGGTCAAACAGACCACGCCCCCACCTGCATCCCGTCCCGGCCCCTCACCCCAGCCCAGCTCCTTTGTCTCTGAGGGGTTGGGGTGCTTGAAAGGCATGGTTGATTTTTTTACAGGTTTTTCTAAGTGATGGTATTCTGAAAGGGAATTAACTAATCAAAGGGGTGGATGATACCAAATGGGACCAGGAGACCCTCCTGTCCCCTTGGAGGAAGCCACAGGAATTACATCTGTTACAGGGAGAATGTAGATGTTCTGCTGTGCTTAATGAGCATTTAATTTAGCCTTTTCACCTCTTTTTAAATCATATGAATGATGTGTTGTTTTGGACATCAGTAAATATGAACTCTGCAAAGGCAGTGAGCCTCGACTTACTATTAAATCCTAAGGATTTTGTGTAAGGTTTTTTTGCAACCTGTTTAATTTTCCTCATTTAAAGGGCCCATGGTTCTGTGTCCTGGAACCAGGCAACTCCCTGATCCATATTGGATCCCGGGTATACCTGCTGGTAGTTTTTGATGGGGAAGGGTCTTTGGTTTTACATGTGTAAAAAACCTGGTCTTTTTAGAAAATGCGCAAAAAATCTTACCTCTCTTTTCTGTGCTGTATTTTGGTAGGAAGTCTTTTAATTAAGATGAGGCAGAAGAGGCATTTTTAGTGAGAAGTTGCTTCTTGCTTTCACTTCTAACCAACTAAAATGTAAAAAGGCCTTCATGTTGGTGCTTTATTTTACTAATTTTGAAAGGTATGTAGAAAAATACAGGCCTTTAAAAAGAAACATGATTGTAGTCTTTGAATTTTAATACTTTCCACAGAGTGGACAAACAGATGTACTGTTTTAATATATTCTGTATTTAGTAATTTATTATACTCTAGAAAGTAGACCTCTTGACATTCTTCTAGCATGATTTTCTTTTAAACTATTTTTCATTTTAAGGGCACGTAATGGAGCCTGATTTTTAAAGGACTGTTTAAGTTCTGTGCTCTCCGCAGTGTTGTCTCAGGATATATAATTTATGTTTTTAAAGCAACATTTATACGACACACATTTATAATAACTATTGACTGAGGAGCAAATAACCACTTGTTTTAATAACTCAGCTTTGCTTTTCACAGGCGTGGAATCCAGAATTGTTTTTTCCTCGGTGAGGATTTTAACTCTAAGGCTTTAATTCTGCTGTTTAATTTTCAGGTTCACCAGCAACGCAGCCTGAAATCTGATTTGTCTTTTTTCCTTTTCATTTTTGAGCTGGTTCTCTTTGCTGGGCTCCCTGTCTGGTCTCACTCCTGCTGCTGAGAGTCTGGGCCTCGTCAGCCAGGCCTCCCGCACACCCCTTCTCTCCTCGGGGTTCCCTGCCAAGCCCACCCGCTCCGTCCCCACAAGCATGCCCTCTCTCATTTGTGTTGCCGGCTGACCGTTCTCTCCTCCCGCCGCCGCCTCCAGTGACTCCGTCCTGGCCGCTCTGTCCTGTGTTGGCGTTGAGAATTCCCCTGCGCTGCGTCGTCTCACCCTTTGCTTTGACAGGTCTGACTCCGGGTTTGTTCCCCCAGGTCTCCGGCTGGCAGAGCAGCGTCTGGGTTCTGTTGTTTGCAGTCTCCCCCGGGGCGGCGCCCCGCGGAGGCCGGCCCGCGCCCGGGGCACTAACCAGCCCTCTGTTCCTCCCCTCTCCTTTTGCAGGGCCTCTCTTGCATGCCTCAGTGGTAGTGGTAGTGCGCCTCTTCTTCCGCTGGGAGGCGACGGCCCGTCGGGCTCTGTTGCCGCTCTGGCTGGCTGTGACCTTCCTAAGCATATTGCTAAGTGCCGCGAGCTGGCCTGGGCCGGCTCGGCGTGGCGTCTGCAGCTGTGTTTGTGGGGCGCACACTAGGATTGAGGAATCAAGAGCTGAGCGAGTTGCTTTCTTCTGGGTAATCTGCTCCGTGTCTCCACCCAGCCCACCACTCTTACGTTTGCGGGCAGGGATGTTGCCTTGTTTTACCCCGTTTTCCACTTTGCGCTAGTCCCTGTGACAGCTTTATCAGGAATATATGTGAAGAACAGTTGTGACATAGTTGGAAAAAATGTATTCTGTGTGTGTCAAATATGTGATTCCATGCCAAGAAATGTGTTTTGAACTGTATTGTAATTTGAAAGATGTGTTAATAAATGCCTTGCACTTTCTGCTTTTGTCCGTAGCTTCTATCTCCCTCTCCCACTCGGGTTCGGTCCGTCCCACGTCTTCCCCACGTGGGCAGAGGCACTGGGACCATCCCTCAGTGGACGGGGGTTGTCCTGAGGCCCCCCAGGTCCGCCCCTTCTGGTCAGCTCTTGCCCTGATCAGGGGTCCAGTCAATAGAAGGTCAAGGTGACCGACTTGCTCACGGTCCAGGCCTCACGAGTCTACGCTGACCAGGCAGGCCGGCTCACTGTGTTTTGTTGGTTGGAAGTGGGAGAGTTCCGTTCTCCTTTTAAGTGTTCTGAAGCATCAGAACTAATCTGTAGCCGTTTTTTCAGAAGAAATCAGTGATCATGACACCGAAAATGGGGAAGGTCACTTGCCATCGCCCGGTGACTTCCTGTTTCTGTCACGAGAAGCCGCACGCGCCCATGTACCCACGCTGCGTGCCCACCCTCCAGTTCAGGCACCCCTTGGCCCTTCCCAAGTTGCTGCAAACTGCTCATAACTCATGGTCTTTCTTGGAAAATACTTAAAAAATAAAGCGTCCCCCAAAAAACATTGTTAAAGGAAAAGCTTGAGGGAAGAAAACCCAGAGCTTCTCCACCCCACACACACACCGTCGCTTCCCCGGCGCTGTACAGGCTGGGCCTGGGCTGCATCCACACGCACCTGCCTCACTAAGGACAGAAGGAGGCCTGTCCTTAGTGAATCTTATAACCGTTCTCCCCAAGGTATGGATGAGAACGAGCCCAGGTTTCAGGGAAGGAAGAAAGAAGGTGAGAAAAGTTTTGGCTGGTTTGGGGGAACACACATTAAGAGGAAAGAGATGTCTCACAGAGATCAGGTCATCTGATTTAATGGAGTTTTTAAAGTACTTAGTGATTAAAGTCAAGACCATTTTTTTCTATTTCAATCCATATTTCATGGATAAGTCACTGTTTTTCTACAACCTGGCCTTTGCTTGGAGTGATGGGGATCTCAAGATGGACCGAAAGCGCCTGGAGATGTCGGGTGGCAAGTGGGCTTCTCTGAGTTGGGGGAGCTCCTTGTGGATGGAGCCTTTGCACCGGTGCGCCCCGCGCCTGGGGCCTGGACGGGGCTGCAGGGGGAGTGTGCGTGTCCTGGGCGCGGGGCCTCCTTGCACACCCGAGGAGCGTAGTGCGTGTGCGTCGTTCACTCCTGTGGAAAGGCCGTTCTCGCTTCTGTTCTCATCTGACAGGCTCTTCCTCAAAAGCGTATCTCCTCATTTTCCAAGAAATTATTTATAGGTAAGTCTGAAGGGAAAAGCTTGTCATGGAGTTCTCTAGGTGAGCGCAGTGCTTTCAAATGGTGGCTCCAAGAAGGAAAGCACGGTAAGGAACTTGTCTGCAGCTTGGGTGTGGCTTCCAGACCCAAAGACTTGATGACGCTCGAAAGCCAAGTTTCTCAGCTGCACTTCCGGCGTCACATGAAGATGGGGTGAGAGGTGGAGACGTTGACGATAGATCCAAACGGAGAAACAGACGCCAAACAGACGCCGAGCCAGCCGTGCAGCCCCCTTCTCCCACCAAGCACCCACCTAACCCTCGGGCACACGTGTGCCTGGGTGATAAAGAGGGCTTGCAGGCGGGGTGGGGTGTGGGAAGCCTTGCCCTCAAGCCTCTAGGTGAGGTGGGTGGGCCTGGCCTCCAGCGCCTGAACAAGGTCCAAGATTCAGGCAGGGGTGCAGGTGGGCAAGCAGGGCAGTGGTTTGGATGGAGAACAGCCCACCTGGGCCTGGTCCCCTGCTGGTGGCCTGGTGGGGCAGGTCCTCAGTGGGGCGCGTGGGGGCCTACCTGACCAGGCCGAGCCCTGCTGCTGCGGCTTCCAGCTTTGAGCCCTGCTTGAGGGTGCAGGCCTCCTGGGATGCTCCAGCCTCGGTCATCGGGAGGGCGGAACCACGGGACCCACCCAGCACCTGCCAGCCTGAGTCCCCCAGGGCGGCCAGTCCCCAGCCCTCCATCCGCCAGACCTGGAAGGGGGGCTGCGTTTCGGTGCCACAGCCCTGGTTCTTGATCTGCGAGACCAGGACCCCCTCCCTTTCTCAGGGCTACTTGCCTGAGGCCCGAACCCTTGGAGGAGCTACCGGGATCACACCTCCAGGGCACCGTGCTCCCCCACCCAGGGTCACGCCCTCCCTTAGGGCCACACCCCAAGGGTCATCCCTCCTAGGGCTACCAGCCACCCCCCACTCAGTCCCTTCTGCCTCAGGGTCACAGCCCTTGGGGTCACACCTTCCCCCTGGGATGCCCCCTTTCCTAGGGTCCCACCCCCAGAATCACATCCTTCCCCCAAGGTCAAGGCCTCCCCCATGGCCACACCCCCAAGGCCACACCCCCGAGTCACCACGTCCCCTAGGGTCACACCCCCCGGGTCATGCCGTCCCAGTTGGCTGACCTGACACCTGTTTCTCTACACCATCAGTCTGGACATTAGGAAATGTCATTTCCACAACACGGTTGGCAAGGAGATCCAGTCAGTCCATCCTAAAGGAGATCAGTCCTGGGTGTTAATTGGAAGGAGCTTAAACTCCAATACTTCGGCCACCTGATGCGAAGAGCTGACTCATTGGGAAAGACCCTGATGCTGGGAAAGATTGAGGGCAGGAGGAGAAGGGGAGACAGGGGATGAGATGGCTGGATGGCATCGCCAACTTGATGGACGGGAGTCTGAGTGAACTCCGGGAGTTGGTGATGGACAGGGAGGCCTGGCGTGCTGGGGTTCATGGGGTCGCAGAGAGTGGGACACGACTGAGCGACGGGACTGAACGGAACAACATGATCCGACATGGAGACTCAGTCCCGTGACTCCCTCTCCTCTGCTGCCACTTCCACAGGCCTGGGCCACGGCCTGTGTGGGCCCTTCCTGGCCCTGACCTGCTGAGCCCGACTAGCAGGTCCTCAGGGGCCCGGGACCCCCAGTCCTCAGCCCCGCCTCCCCTGGCTGCCTCCCGCTGGGCACCGGCTCTTTGGCCGCCCTCCCAGTCCATTCCCTGCCTCGTGCTCGCGGAGCCTCACCCTGCTCCTCAGGACACTCGCCTGGCATCCCGGCAGCGGGCAGCCAGGCTGGCAGGCCTGCTTTGAATTGGCAGCTGCGGACCTCAGGGCAGAGCCCAGGTGCCCGGGAGGCCCAGCTGCATCTCCCGGTCAGGCCAGGGTTGCTCTCAGGGGGCTCCCTCCCGTCTCCTCCCCTCGGTGTCCACGGCCTCTCGGGCTCCCCTTTCAGCATAAACTCTCCCGCTCCCTCACCACCCAGCCTCCCAGCCCGCCCCGCGGTGCTCCCATCCAAGGCCAGCGCCCCGCCGGCACGGCCCCCACACGAAGACCTGGGGCCTGCATGGGTCTCTTCCTCTCCGGGACTTTCCCTTCTGCCCCAGACCTTTCCTTTCAGCAGCGAACGTGCAGGAAACAGCCTCCAGTGGAAAAAAGAATGTCCTCCCTGATCTTGTAACCACTTTCAGCAACCGATGCATAATTCTTTCCCCATTTTTGTGAAGCCCTGGTGGCTCAGACAGTAGAGAATCTGTCTGCAGTGCAGGAGACCCGAGTTCGATCCCTGGGTCGGGAAGATCCCCTGGAGGAGGGAACGGCGGCCTACTGCAGTACTCTTGCCTGGAGACTCCCCAGGACAGAGGCGCCTGGGGGGGCTACAGGTTTGTGGGGTCACAAGGGCTGAAGCGTGACACTGTCACTGAGAGAGTTGTCTCTTGCTGCCTTCATTTTCTCTTTTGAAAATTCTCTCTCGAATCCACAATAATCTGGCTTTCGACCCCTGCATTTCCCCAAGACTTCTCTTGCTAAAGATGTTCCTGGTACCCGTGTCACCAAGTTCAAGGATAGAGCCTCAGGACTCATCTCAGGCCATCGGCATATGTAAAGTGGTTGATGTGCCTGGTGTCCAGGGCGCCGCCTTCTCTCTGTCTTTCTCCTGCCCCATCCCACCCCTCTGGGCTTGCCTGGTGGTTCAGCGGGTAAGAATCCGCCTGCAATTCGGGATACCTGGGTTTGATCCCTGGGTCGGGGAGATCCCGGGGAGAAGGGAAAGGCTGCCCACACCAGTATTCTGGCCTGGCGAATTCCATGGACTGTACAGTCCAAGGGGTCACAGAGTCGGACACGACTGAGCGACTCTCACTTCACTCACCGCCCCCTCTAGGTGGTCCCGGGAGCTGCTTCTTGGGCTCCTGGTGGGGCCTCACCTCCAGCTAAAGGCCGGAGCCCTTGGGTCTCTCCTGTCTCAGTCCCCGAGCACTCCCCGTGACCTCAGGCCATTCAGTGGCCTGAAAGGTCAGCCACGGGCCCCTGAGCACCCTCATCCTCCCGTGGACTCTCCTGAACTCCAGACTCGAGCCTGAGTCCCTGCTGGGACACCCCGATATCCAGCTCACACTTGGTCCAGCTGAACTCTGACCTCTGCCCTTCAGCCCCATCTCGGGACACGGCCGCTCATTTCTTGGGGGCGCCCAGACCCCGAACTCTGGCGCGCTCTCTACTTCCCCCTCCTCTCTGACCATGGCGCACCCAGCGACTGCACCCTCCAACGCCCTTGGAATCGCACCTCTTCCGGCCCGCAGCCGCCACCCCAGTGACGCCCCCAACCTCCCACCCGGACGGCCAGCCTGGGCTCCGACGGTTTCCCTGCACCCACTCTTCCCTTCCACCGGCCGTGAGCAAACATCAGCTGGAAATGTCTTCAAGGTGAAGGTCAGAGGACCCCGCTCCTCTGTGGGGGGCGCTCCAGGCACTTCTCACCTCACCCAGGCTAAGCCCCCCGACCGTGGCCTCCAGGCCTCAGGTCCGCAGGTTCCCCGCGGGGTTGTGCTCCCTCGTCCTGGCCCTGCGACGCTCTGCCTTCTGTCCACGGACGCTGTCCTGGCCTCCCCACGCTCAGGCCTCTGTGGAGGCGGCCCCCTTCCGATCGCTGTCTCTAAACGATCTCCCCTTTCCCTTGCTTCCGTCATTTCACTCTCCTTATACTGTTGCTCTCCTGGGAGCTTTTGCCCCGCTTTCTTCCTTACAATGTCCAGCAATTTTGGATTGGACTTGAGACACTTTGGACACATTTTTGGAAGCTTGAATTTTGTTGTCCTGACATTTAAAGAATGTTCATTTTTATTCTGGAGGCAGCCAGCCTAAGAGTCTGGTCTCTGAGCTCTGGTCTCATGAACCCCTTGAGACCTGGTTTCCAGCTTGGTTCAGCCCATCTCGGATGGCCCTTGTTCCCGGTTCCTGTGGCCGGGGTCTCACACGGGCCACCAGGCTTTCTGCGACATTTCCGCTGGGTCGGGTCTGAACCCTCTGAAAGCTCCCGGGGACCCTCTGCACGGGTCTGGAGTTCCTCCTCTGGGTAGCTCTGTCCTCCCCAGAATCCTGTCCCACAAATCCCAGTCTGCCCAGCCCAGCAGAACTGGCGTGCTGCACTCAGGGTCCATGCCTCTGCACTGAGGTCTGGAAAGTTCCTCCAGGCAGAAAGCCTGGGGGTCCTGGAGCCGACCTGTATGGTGAGAGCCCAGGTGCCTGTGTCCAGTGCCTGGAAGAGACGCCAGGTACATTTTTCCCTACCTCACACCTGCCAAGGGGCACAGCCAGACGGTCTGTGGTTGTCCCCTCGGGGTTAGAAGCAGAGCTCCTATCCTGTTGGCTTATCTCTGTAGACTTTATTACTGGGAGACCCAGGTTCAATCCCTGGGTCGGGAAGATCCCCTGAAAAAGGGCACGGCAACCCACTCCAGTATTCCTGCCTGGAGAATCCCATGGACAGAGGAGCCTGGCAGGCTACAGGCCACGGGGCGCAGAGCCACACGCGACTGAGCGACTCACACACAAGAACACGCTACCTTTGGTTTATTTTGTTGATCACGTGCCCATCTGCACTCTGTAAGTATGTTCTAGAAAGGACGGACATGTTTTCTGGGTTTTTTTCCCTGATGTATCTGGAGGGCCCAGGATCGTTCTTGTGACTCCAAAGCTGCTCAGTTCATAAGTGAACAGGTAGGACTTGTCCCCAGGTGGAACCCCAGCGGCGCCTTGGAATCCAGAGGCCCCAACCTGGGCAGGAACGGTAGAGCCTGAGCTGGGGTCCCGCCACCCACAGACACATCTTCCCGTGTTCAGGGCCCAGAAACCGACGTGGCCTGAGGCCCAGGGACCAAGCAAAGCTGTCAGCCCTTCAGTAGGAAGCAGGTGATTTCTGAGATGGCCGGTAGGGAATCTGGACGTATGAAGGGCCCTCAGGTCACACTGGACATCAGTGACTTCTGGGCCTCACCTTCCACACTCCTCCTCCTGGATTTCATGGTGACTTGTAAGCCCCAGGTTTCAGGTTAAAAAAGCATTTGTAATATATGTATGTAAATTTCATATTGATTTTTATAACACATGGCCTTGTGTCTCTTGTCTCTTGTAAAACAAATCTCAAGTTCTCTAAAGAAGACACCTATGGGCTTCCTCGGTGGCCCGGTGCTTAAGAATCTGCCTGCTAATGCAGGGGACACGGGTTCAACCCCTGGTCCAGGAAGGTCCCATGCGCTGCTGACCAGTTAAGGCTGTGCCACAACTACCGAGCCTGTGGCCTAGAGTCTGGAAGCCCCAGCTGCTCTGCAACGAGAGAAGCCTCTGCAACGAGAGGCCCGTGTCTTGCAATGAAGAGTGGTCCCTGCTCACTGCAGCTACAGAAAGCCCTCACCTAGCAACGCAGACCCAGCACAACCTAAAAGAAAGGAAAAGGGAGCAACGTCTGCAGGGAGCTGAGTGCACTGACTGTGAGATGCTTCTTTCACCCTCGACGTCTCTGAGATGGGGTGTGTCTGGCACTTCTCATGGAGGCACTCAGGACACAGTGGCACACACTGTTAATCTCGAAGGCACCATCAGACAGCAGCAGGCCTTGACACTTCGGCAAGCAGCCACCGAGGAAGGGCCGCGCTGTTCCGCTGCTCAGTCAGGTCTGACTTTTTGCGGCCCATGGACTGCAGCACTCCAGCCTTCCCTGCCTTTCACCATCTCCCGGAGCTTGCTCAAACCCATGTCCATTATGTCAGTGATGCCATCCACCCATCTCATCCTCTGTCGTCCCCTTCTCAATCTTTCCCAGCCTCAGAGTCTTTTCCAACGAGTCGGCCCTTTGTTCAGGTGGCTAGAATATTGAAGCTTCAGCTTCAGTCCTTCCAAGGAATATTCGGTGTCGATTTCCTTTAGAATTGTCTGATTTCATCTCCTTGCAGTTAAGGGACTCTCAAGGGTCTTCTCCAACACCACAATTTGAAACCATCAATTCTTCCGTAAACAGCCTTCTTAATACCCAACTCTCACATCCACACGTGACTACTGGAAAAACCACAGCTTTGACTGTGCGGACATTTGTCAGCAAAGTGAAGTCTCTGCTTTTCAATATGCTGTCTAGGCTGGTCATAGCTTTCCTTCCAAGGTGGGTGGAAACCCCCGCCTGCGCCCCCGCAGATAAGTTAGGCAGCTTCGATCGGATAACACGTGTAAGAGCTGCCGTCTGCCGGACACTTGCAGGTGCTGGCGCCTGCTCCGCGCCGCGCCACTCGTAATCTGTAGCACACGCACGCCGGTGTCTAACGTGCATTGTCACGTCAGCGACGGCTGCATCCGAGTGGAGGCCACACTGCGTGGCTCAGTTGTCAGGTTAATGCTGTGAAGAGTCTTATGAAGACACACAAGAAGCTCACGGGGAATTCGGAGCTTCGGGAATCCCGCTCTTGGGCTGAAGATACAGACTCTTACTAAGCGGGCGCCCAGGCGCGGATGGAGGGCCGGGGCGGGGCGGGGCTCCCGGCCCTGGAGGCTCCTCCCCTCCGCTCTGCCGGCCCCGCGGGGCCCCCACGAGTCCCAGCATCAGTCCCCTCTCTGCTCCGTGCCTCTCCAGACCAGTCCTCAGAGGAGCTGATGCTGAAGTGAGGACGGCACAGCCTGCATTCCCCGGGGGCGCGGCGTTTCTCTGCAGGGGGACGGCTGACTTCCGCCCTGCCGGCAGAACCCGGAATCCGGCTGCCACCCCCGTCCCCACCCCGCCCTGAGTCGGGAGCGCTGTTCCCTACCCGCTGCGGAAGGAGGGTGGGCCTCGCTCTGCGCCCCGAGAGAGTGCCGGCAGGCTCCTCCCTCACCCCGGCGCTCGCGCAGACACGTGTGCACACACACAACTCAGGCAGCATACTTGCAGACAGGCCCACACACCAGTCCCAGAGGGCACACGCTCAGACCCACACCTTCACATGCACACACACTCACGAGTACACTCACGCTCAGACCCACACGTTCACACATACGTAAACTACGAGTACACTCACGCTCAGACCCACATGTTCATAAGTATGTACATTCACGCTCACAGGAACACAGACGAAGACACACACACTCTCAGACCCACACACTCCCATATATGCACACTCACGAGTACACACACATACGCTCAGACTCATACACATGCACTCATGAGTACACACACATTCAGACCCACACACGCACATGCACACTCATGAGTACACATACATGCTCAGACCCACATGCTCACACATATGCACACTCATGAACACACACATCTGCCCTGGGGGGTCTCTGTCTGCCCTGGGGGGTGTGCCTGTCCTGGGGGAAGTCTGTGTGCCCTGGGGGGATCTTCTGCGAACCTGGGGACTGAAGTAACGGCTGGCAGGAGGGCCAGGAGGCCCCTTGGCCTGTACCCTTGAGGAGCAAGGGCCCAGGCGTGTACCCCCACCTCCCTGGGCTCAGCGGGGAGGCTGGCCTCCGGCCTGGGGTCAGGGGGTCTACCTGGAAGAGGCTGAGGTCGGGGAGGCTGTGCCCTGCCTGGCACACTTGCAGACAAAGTACTTTTAAACTCATTTCCTTGACCTAAAAAGGCTCTGTTTGGACTGAACACCTAGTCTTTGGGACAGACCCCGACACCGCCTATAAATAGCTTGGAGCACCCAGGGAGGCGGTGACGGCGTCCAGGGGCCCCGGTGTTGGGTCCCCCACGGGGGTGTCCAGGGTAGAGTTCCTTTGTTTTTTCACTATTATACTTCATTTATTCACTTGTCTTTTGGCTGTGCCGGGCCTGCCTTGCTGCTCACACGTGGGCTGTCTCCAGGTGCGGCGCGCGGGCTTCTCACGTGGAGCGTGCGCTCCAGGCGCATGCGCGCGGTGGCCGGTGGGCGGCTCCGCGGCTCGTGCGATCCTCCTGGACCTGGGACCGAACTCGCGTCCCCGGAGTTGGACTGCTAGTGAAATCCCCGGGGTGTTTTCAATTGCAGAACCGGAAGAGACGAAACGGAGCTAGGCCCACAAGGGCCTCCCAGGGCAGGACGAGGGGCTGCAGGGAAGAGGGCGGCCTGGCCGCACTGGCGGGACCTGAGTTCCTGGAATTTACAAGCCTGCTCCCTCTCCCAGCGAAGGAAGTGTGCTCCTTACACTGAACTAGGAGAAAGGAGCACATCCACGTATATCCACAGAGCTCCTCACACCCCGGCCTGTGCCGGCTGTGTTCCAGAGTCCCCGTCCCAGTGGCACCCGAGACCCCCCACCCTGGGGATTCCCCTGCCCGTCTTGGCCCCCTGCCCACCTTGGGGCATTGGGGCTTCTTGGCTGAGGGAGGGCAGTGCTCCTCAGATGCACCTGGGCCCACCCTGGCTGCCTCAGTTTCCTTTCTCACCCTCCGTGCTGCTTCCTCATGGGTGGGGCAGTGGCCAGGAGGGGATCGGGGGCTGCAGTGAGAGCTGGCCTGTGAGGGGGCAGAGAGCTTGGGGCTGCCTGGAGGAGGTGCCCTTCGCTCCTAGGGTGCAGGGCAGTCACTTGAAAGCTTCTCCTGCAGCCCACAGGCCATCCTGTGGTCAGTGGCTCCCTCAGTTCAGTTCAGCTGGTCAGTTGTGTCCTACTCTCTGTGACCCCATGGACTGCAGCACGCCAGGCCTCCCGGTCCTTCACCAACTCCCGGAGCTTACTCAAACTCATGTCCATCAAGTCGGTGATGCCATCCAACCATCTCCTCTGTTGTCCCCTTCTCCTCCCACCTTCAATCTTTCCCAGCATCAGGGTCTTTTCCAAAGAGTCAGTTCTTTGCATCAGGTGGCCAAAGTACTGGAGTTTCAGCTTCAGCATCAGTCCTTCCAATGAATATTCAGGACTGATTTCCTTTAGGATGGACTGGTTGGATCTCCTTGCAGTCAAAGGGACTCTCAAAAATCTTCACCACCAAAGTTCAAAGGAATCAATTATTCGGCACTCAGCTTGATTACATGGACCTTTGTTGGCAAAGTAATGTCTCTGCATTTTAATACGCTGTCTAGGTTGGTCATAGATTTTCTTCCAAGGAGCAAGCGTCTTTGAATCTCATGGCTGCAGTCACATCTGCAGTGATTTTGGAGCTCAAGAGTCTGTCACTGTTTCCACTGTTTCCCCATCTATTCGCCATGAAGTGATGGGACCAGATGCCATGATCTTCGTTCTTTGGATGTTGAATTTTAAGCCAACTTTTTTACTCTCCTCTTTCACTTTCATCAAGAAGCTCTTTAGTTCTTCACTTTCTGCCATTATGGTGGTGTCATCTGTGTATCTGAGGTTATTGATATTTCTCCCGGCAATCTTGATTCCAGCTTGTGCTTCATCCAGCCTGGCATTTTGCATGATGTAATCTGCATATATGTTAAATAAGCAGGGTGACAACAACATACAGCCTCGATGTGCTCCTTTCCTGATTTGGAATCCTTACGATTATACAGTGGAAGTGACAAATAGATTCAAGGGATTAGATAGGATAGACAGAGTGCCTGAAGAACTATGGATGGAGGTTCGTGACATTGTACAGGAGGCAGTGATCAAGACCATCCCCAAGAAAAAGAAATGCAAAAAGGCAAAACAGTTGTCTGAGGGGGTCTTACAAGTAGCTGAGAAAAGAGAAACTAAAGGCAAAGGAGAAAAGGAAAGATATACCCATCTGAATGCAGAGTTCCAAAGAATAGCAAGGCGAGGTAAGAAAGCCTTCTTCAGTGATCAGTGCAAAGAAATAGAGGAAAACAATAGAATGGGAAAGACTAGAGATCTCTTCAAGAAAATTAGAGATACCAAGGGAACATTTCATGCAAAGTTGGGGTCAATAAAGGACAGAAATAGTATGGACCTAACAGCAGAAGATATTAAGAAGAGGTGGCAAGAATACACAGGAGAACTGTACAAAAAAGATATCCATGACCCAGATAACCATGATGGTGTGATCACTCATCTAGAGCCAGACATCCTGGAATGTGAAGTCAAGTGGGAAGCATCACTACGAACAAAGCTAGTGGAGGTGATGAAATTCCAGTTGAGCTATTTCAAATCCTAAAAGATGATGCTGTGAAAGTTCTGGACTCAATATGCCAGCAAATTTGGAAAACTCGGCAGTGGCCACAGGACTGGAAAAGGTCAGTTTTCATTCCAATCCCAAAGAAAGGCAAGGCCAAAGAATGTTCAAACTACTGCACAATTGCACTCATCTCACATGCTAGTAAAGTAATGCTCAAAATTCTCCAAGCCAGGCTTCAGCGATACGTAAACTGTGAACTTCCTGATGTTCAAGCTGGTTTTAGAAAAGGCAGAGGAACCAGAGGTCAAATTGCCAACATCCACTGGATCATCGAAGAAGGGAGAGAGTTCCAGAAAAACAGCTACATCTGCTTTATTGACTATGCCAAAGCCTTTGACTGTGTGGATCACAACACACTGTGGAAAATCCTTAAAGTGGCTCCCTGGGTGCGGATAAACAGGAGGGCGAAGGTGGTGTGCACTGCAGGCTGCGGGGGGTGGCGGTGGCGACGGTGACCACGTGGCGGGTGTGGGGAGTGGGCTTCTTGTGTGGGCGCACCACGGGCTAGTCAGTCGTGATGCTCAGCGTGCTCCAGCAGGGAAGGAGTTCTGGGCGCCTGGTCAGCGTCGGTCTGCCAGGCTTTTTCTTTCTTCTTGAACGTCTTCCTTGGAGAAGAGAAAGGGCTGAAAAGATGTGTCCCTGACAGCAGTGGCCGCGCTAGGCTCTTTGCGGGAGGGACCAGCCGTGGACAAGGACCGGGGGCCCCTCCCAGCCCAGTCGCGCGCCAGGCAGCCCTGGGTTCAGGGGAGAGGGGTTCTCTTAGTGCCTCTGGCCCCTGCCCGTGGCCACAGGGGACGCTGGCGCAGGGCAGGTGGCTCAGGCCCTTTCCACTGAGAATGTCGTCCATGCAGGGGCGGTCCCCGGGGAGGCCACCCCAGGGAGGGTTCTGGGGGGCTCTGTCACTCAGGAGACAGCTGGCGATGGCTCGGGATCTCCACGGGGCCGACCCTGAAGGCTGGTTCACAGAGACTCAGATTCCTTCATCTGGAATTTTCCAAGACTGCAAGGTCATTCTTTTTCTTGAGTGAAGACACTGTGGCCGAGTCCAGGTGAGGCCTGCGCCTGGGAGGCGCAGTCCAGCCTCAGAGCAGGCATGTTTCTGAGTTGGAAGGGTCCCAGTATCCCCCAGCCCCCCAGGGATGGACCAGAGAGGGGTGTTAACGCCCCCCGCCAAAGGGCCGCGGCGGGGCAGAGCCCAGCATCCCCCGTCCTGGTGGGGGCAGAGACCGCCGTGACCGCGGTCAGTATCTGTGGGCCTTGCTTCCTACCAGCTTCGCACAGGCCATCTGCTCAGCCCATGGCCTGGGGACTCCTTTCCAGGCCCTGGGAGCCGCGCGAGGGTCCACATGCCCAGGAACCCGGACTCTCAGGAGCAGGGCCTGGTGGGTCGTACCCCCGGCTGCGTGCAGCAGGGCCGGACGCAGGGCCCTCCAGCCCTGGGAACCCTCAGCCCCGGGGAAGGGAGACGAAGGGTCTGAGCCTGGCACGGCCCCGAGGGCCCCGCCCTGCCCCGCCGCCCGCGCTTCCAGCCTCATCTTTTTCCAACACGGTCACCTTCTCCCCTTTCTTACTGTGACCCCTGATACCCTTCAGGGCACCGCCCCGGCCCGGGGCTCCGGGGCGGCGTGGACGGCTGGGCTTCAGCTGGGGCCACTGAGAGTGTAGGGTGGGGCGGGGGTGCTTCGGGCTTCACCCCGACACGGCAGCTCCCCCCGGGGCCTGCTGGCGGCCGCCGCCCTCTCCTCGAAGGTGCGTTCGCGACGCTCGCGCCCCAGCCGGCGGCTCAGCCCTGCCGGCTCCTCCTGGCCAGCAGCCCGAGTTCCGCACCGTGACCAGCAGAGGGCGCTCGGACTCCACGCAGCGCGTCCGTCCCGCCGCCCGCGGCCCTGCCGACGCTGGACCCCGGGGAAGCCGCGGCGCAGAGGAGGCTGCTCCCGAGGACGCCCGGGGCCGCCTGACCCAGCGCGGCCGCCGCTCCGCTGCCCGGCGCAGTGGCCGGGGGCACGAGAGGCGCTAAGTGGAGGGGCCCGCACCCTCGGGAGGCGTCCACGGGAGGGGCAGTGGCCGCCCAGCGCTGGAGGGCCGGGGCGCTGACCTCAGAAGGATGCCGTCTTGTCCTACAGAGGCCGCGGAATAGCAGCACCCGCAGCGACACGTCGCAAGGGAGCGGACAGGCCGGTGTCCACCCGGTCACCCCGGGCTGAGGCCTGCGCTCCAGGCTCTGACGCAGCACCCCCACCCCCGCCCCCAGTCCCGCCTCTGCCGTAGATCCTGTCTTCTGGGCTCCTGTCTGTTGGGTCTGGCTCGGGGGTTTCAGCTGGGATGCTGATGACATGGACCAGCTGGGTGACAGACACAGGGACCCAGAGCCCAAAGCTCCTTTCAAAGACACAGGGCTGGTTTCCCTGTCTTCTGGTTGCCCGGCTCAGAGAGGGAAGCCTTGAGCCTTCCTGGGGTATGGAGAAGGGGGAGCTTCCCGCCTGGCGTCCAGCGAAAAGGTGTCCCCCTCTCCTGGAGGCAGAGACACATGCCCCGGGACCCAGAGCAGAAGGTTCTGTTCACCAAGCAGCTTGGTCAGATGGGGGAGCCCTTGGATTTTTGGCATCATATTTCTTCAAATTTATCTTTTGGAATTTCTGGGTCCTCTTATCTAAACCAGTCTCCCCCTTCTGAGAACGTAGCTGCCCTCATCCTGGAAACCAAAGATTCCACTGAAAACCCAAACCTTCACACAGTTCCCGGGTCTCCTCACTGCGGCCCAGAGCCTGTGTACAGAGTTGTGGATCACTGTGTTTCTTCTTCGTCTTAGAAAATCAAAGCTCAGCCAAGAAAAGCCAAGAGAGTCACCTCCAAACGCAGGCTCCCTAGTTTCTCAGCCGGGGTGGCTTTCACCCTGTGGGGTGAAGCCCGCGTGGCCTCTCGCATCTGCCCGTGGGTCTGTCTCCGGTTTATCTCCAGACTGGCATCAACTTTGCCTGTTTCAGCAGCAGGTCTTCCTGGCTTTGTTACACAGCAAGGAGCATGGCAGCTTTTGAACCCCAACAGAAGGTGCACTGTGCTGGCCACACCCCAGAATCCCAGTGCACCCCACTGCTGCCCCCCACCTCCATCGCGTGAGTGACGGTGTCAGTCACTCAGTCGTGTCTGACTCTTTGTGACCCTATGGACTGTAGCCCACCAGGCTCCTCTGTCCATGGGATTCTGTAGGCAAGAGTACCGGAGTGGGTTGCCATGCCCTCCTCCAGGGGATCTTCCCAGCCCAGGGATTGAACCCGGGTCTCCTGCATTTGCAGGCAGATTCTTCACTGTCTGAGCCATCAGGGTTTCCATGGGAGATTTGCAAAGACCCAGAGAGCACGCATTTCAGGCTCTGCGGCTGTGTGGCCCCCAGTGCAGCTTCTCAGCCATGAGGGCCCTGGGGGAAGAAGGCCGCAGTAGGCCGAGGAATGAGCCTGGCGGGGAAGGTGCAGGGGACTGAGGGCCCAAGAGAAACTTACTGGTTGGAAACTGAGTAATGAGTCTGATAGAATTTTCACATATGAAATATTTTTCTTTAGCTGTTTTGTTTCAACCACTTAACGTGGAAAACCCCATCTCAGCTCTCAGGCTGCATAAACACAGGCCGCTGGCCAGATTTTTCCCTGGGGCCGAGGATGGCCGATAAGAAATCCTATGAAGGTCACTTCCCTGGGCCTCTCCACCCCTTCGAGTGGACTGTTCTTTCACAAGGATGGACTGGCCACTTCTCTGCGTCACTGGGGAACCCAGCTCCTCCCCACCACCCCCGCCCCAGGCCTGGAGCTAGCTCATGGGCAGGCCCTGTGTTGACTTCTTGCCACATCTTGCAGCCGGCCAGCATTCTTTGCATGTCAGCCCACTCCATGCAGAGGTGGCGCTGACAGCCCGGGGTCTCCACCAGGGGAGGAGGGCCCTGCTGGCCGCTTGCTCAGATGGATGGGCTCTGGCTTGGTCCCAGGGCCCGGCCCTCCCCTCCCCGGACAGGTCTGCAGTGTGCGTGGTCCATGAAGTGTTTGCTTTCACGTTTTGGGGCACCGTGGTGGAAGAACGCATGAGCCGCGGATGACAGGAGGGGACAGGGGTCCTCCCACAGAACAGACACGGCACAGGGTCTCTGTGACTTCTTTAATTTTTCAAACAATAGAGCACAAAGACAACAGGTTCAAGTACATTCGGATATGCGTGTTTGACAAACAGACGTGCATTTAGCCACGAGGGAGGCGGGCAGCAAGACCACACGCACATCTGGCACCAACGGTCGGTGGGTCCCGTCACCCTCGACCATGGAGAAGCGGGCCCTGGGCTGGCGTCAGCCTGTACTGATCCTTGCCGGGTGCTTGGTCTGTCTACATGGTGGAGGTGGAAAAGAGAATTCTCACCAAGAAGCTGGGAAGGGCCTTGAAAGGTGGGACCTCCGAGGGGCAGGACCACCTCGCCCGGCCAGGAGGGGGCCTGACCTCTCTCTGACCGCTAATGAGTCAGGGGGTCATCCAGGTCCAAGCCCACTGTGTGCCCGGTTAACTGAACACTCAGACTTGAACAGTCACCAGAGCAGAGACCCCCAGACTCAGCAGGGCTTGCAACCCGGCTGACCCCCAGGAGACCAAGGAGAACCAGGGACCGCTCCTCCCTGGACGGCGAGCCCTGGCCCCCAGCCCTGTCCATCCAGGCCCCGGGCCTCCTGAAAAAGCTACGTGTCACCAGACCTGGAGCACAGAGGCCCCCGGGGGCCTCGGGAGTGGCTTTCCCAGACCCTGCCCCGGTGGGGTGGAGGGGGGCCCGGGTCATCGGCTTCAGTCCCGTGCCCCTCGCCCCAGGCCAGCCTCCAGACACGCTTCACCCGCTGAGAAGCCCTGGGGCCCACACGGCCCACCTGCCCAAAGCTGGGCCTGCACGGGCTCACACCGGGGCTGGTAGTGCCCAGTGTGACCGCGGTCTTCACCGGACGGAAGCCCCTGGAGTGACCTGCCGGGGCGGCCGAGCAGCAGGCGTGGGGCACCAGCCCCTCGTGGAAGGAGGGCTGTGACCTGGGACAAGGGTCCTCCCCTGCACCACTCAAGACAGCCTGGAGACCGGCGTGGCCCGAGGACCCCAGCACCCCCAGGCTCTAGGGGTCTGTGGGCAAGGCGGGAAGGCCAGCGGCCACGCCGAGCGGGCGGGGAGCATGCGAGCAGCGCGTGGCCCTCCCCTTGGGCACCTTCTGAAAAGGGCACCCCAGGACTTCAGAAAGCAGTGAAGGACTTTCTCCCTGCAAGGCCGGGGCGGTGCACCCCAACCTGGGGCCACCACGCTGGGGGGAGCAGAGTCAGCCACGGCAACACGGAGCCTGGGGAGGAAGCTCTGGGTGACCGAGCCCCTCGGGACGGGTTAACCTGTGGGGCGGCGAGGGCTGGCCGGTACCCAGCTCGGCACCGCCATCCTTGGAGCAGAGCAACTTTCACACAATAAATACAAACAGAGCTGAGGTTTCTCCAGTGACCAAAACAAACAGGTCAATTTGGTTACCTGCTTTGGTTCCCTAAGCAAGCTGATCTGAACTCACAGTTTGAGCAAAACATCTAAATACAATACGGGGAACTCCGGTTAGCACTAGGTTTCCCAAACAAAGAAGCCAAAAAAGCAAAGACAAAGGGCTGCAGCAGGGATTCTTAGTGATTATACACTAACCAGTCTGTGCGCGGCACATTTTATTTCTATAAAACTATTACAAAATATTCAAAAATACATTTTAGTAAATTTACAGCAGTTATTTCTCAACTTATTAATGCAAAAACATCCTTTGTTTTTCTCTGTACAAACTACAGGCTCCATCCTTGTGGGCTCATCACTATGTGCACTTTTAAAAAATATTATTTTCTAATAAATTCTTTGAAGTTAAAAATAAGAGTTCTTCCAGTTTGTCCAAGAAAAAAAAAAGTTATGTGTGAGTGAGTGAGTGAGTGACGGTCTTGACTTCCAAGAATGTGGCCAAGATGGTGATGGCAAAGCAAATATTAAACCCAGAAGACGACACAGGAGAAGCCGCGACACCGGAAGCCAGTTAAATTAAAAGAATAGATCTTCATATTTTACACTATTTCAAAAATGAAATGCAATTCAGTCAAGTACTGATCTCTCAAAAATCTAATTTACAATTCTGCATACAAAAATATAATTTGTGGACCCCCATAAAGCTTGTTTTAGTTTACACTTGCCGAAAGCCAGGAGCGTTGCAAAGGAGGAGTGGAGAGGGCAGAATGCTGCTTTCTGAAAGTCAGGACGAGGGGCATGTAGAAAAATAGACTCTGAGCGGGTGGCTTGGCCTCACAAAGTAATCTTTCCCCCTGTGAGTACAGTTCACATGATAATAAATTATCCAGGAAACAAACTGTTTAAGGCTCTTGAAGGTCCGGTTCATATTATTTTAAAACATCTATTCATACCAAACAAATAAATAGCCAGGAGAGGTGAAAAAAAAAA
>SJYT01000577.1:361343-423548 GCA_006410635.1 Cephalophus harveyi
GAGGCACACCGTCCTGGTCAGAGAGGGGCGTCCAGGAGCGGGCTCAGCGCTCAGGGCTGGCAACGCTGGAGCTCTCAGGTCCTGCATTTAAGGAACAAACTCAGTCTTATTTCAACCAGAAAAAGAAAAGCAAAGATTCCACCCCCCACCCCCTGCCGCCCGCCTTTTGCAGAATATGCCCTCCTTCTGGGCCCTGCCCTATTGCTCAGACACAGTAACTGCTTGGAGTGGGGTGGGGGGGCGGGGCTGTCCACGTGGAGGGGCTTGAGCAAGGCCTGGGGCTCACTCTGCAGTTAAGAGCTGTCGCTGGGCCCCAGCCATGGTCCGGGCGAGCTCCACCAGACACGCTTTGCTGGGGGTGGCGTGGAAGGGGGAAGCGTCGTCAGTCTGCAGTGTGGCCCTCGCAGACACCCAGCATCACCAAGGCTCTGCCGTCCAGGAGCCCCTCCCCGCTCCATGCTGGTCTATGATTCGTGAGGCATCAACCCAACTTCCTCAAGGCCTCCCAGTGGGACAGAAGCAGAAGGGTCACACCGGCCTGGACCCTGGAGGCCTGGACCCCAGAGGTCTGCTCGGGGCGGTGGCCTTGAGCAGCTCAGTGTGATCGTGACACGGCTGGAGGTGGGGGCTTGTCCTCAAGCCCCTGGGCCCTGGGGACCCTCCAGCCTCCTGACCACCCTCCCCTAGACACTGAGGGGCGTCTCCCTCCCTCCAGCCCCTTCCCTCCCCTCCCCTTTCCCTCTCCTAGAAAGGCAGAAGGGCTGCAGCACTGGGTCTCGACCCCGCAGCCGGAAATCCAGGACCCATGTAGCCACCATGAGAGCAGGATGCTCCCCAGAATCCCGCCAGGACCCCAGACCGGCCAGGCGCCAGAGCGAGGCTGGCACTGGGGGAACCGAAGCCCGAGTCCCTCAGCTGCAGTGGGCTTGGAGACCTAGGGCCTCGGGGAGCGGGCACTTGGCCCCTCACTCCCAGGAGGTGGGAGGTCACTTCCTCCTGCCCCAGCGGTGGGGGTCGGGGATCGGGCTAAGGCCGTCCGTGCCCGCCAGCCCTGGACACCCTGAGAGCCTGCCAGGGCTGCCTGCCCAGAGACTGGCAGATCCTCAGGAATGAAAAAGCGATAGGCCGTCCACCCACCACTGTTGCCTGAATTCCAAGGATCTGCTCCCTGTCGTTGGGACAGGGGGTTGGGGAATCAAGACAAATCAACTGCAGTTTGCATCTCTCGCCCTAGAAATGAGGGCATCTGCCCCGAGACGCTGAGGTCTCGCCCTCCCCCCACGTCCCCTTCCTTTCATCCCACCCCTCCCCACCTCCCAGACACCAGACACGGTTGTCTTCCACCTCCAGACGCCAGATGGCTCCCTCTCTTTGCCTTTACCCCTCCAGACGGTCCGGGCCCCTCCCCTTGCGGGTCCGAGGTTCCAAGCCCCAGCCTCTGCCCGCGCCGACCCGGCCTCCCAGGTAACCCTGAGGGTCCCTTGCTGATCCGTCTGGGCCCTGCCCGCATTTCCCGCGGTCATCTCCTTCCTCCCTCCGCCCCGCCCCCCTCCCCGGAGGTTCCCATCCTCCCATCCCTCGCCAGCATCCTTGCTGAGGACAGGTGGCTGCCCGGTTCCTGCCCCCGCTCCCAGGAGGCGCCTCCGGGCCGGGCCCCCGCCGCCCCGCCGGCCCCAGCCGCTAGATGGCCCCGTCAGTCTGCCTACAGGCTCCGCTCTGCCAGTGTGGGAGCCGCGTGCCGCCCGCCCGGGTCGCGAGGGCCCTGCAAGCGGGGCTAGACGGCGTGGTCCGCCGTCCGCGGCCCGTCTTTGGTTTACAGGATCGCCCCTTCCCTTTTCCGGTTTGGCTGGGCCCTGCCGCGGGAGCGCTGGCCTCCCCATGAGAGCGGCCGTGGCCGCACCTCTGCAGGGCTGCCTGGACCACGGGTCCTCCCTCCCCCCTCCGAGTATGCCCCACTCTGACTGCTTTTCCGGATCGTCCTGGTACTCAGTCTCCCCCCATCCAATCATCGTTTCAATTGCTTTCGCATTTTTGTTCCCGTTTTGGCAAATCGACTCTCTGCTGTTCCAGCTCTCCTAGGGATTGCCGGCCAGGCCCTGCTCAGGATGCTGGAGGGATGCACCCTTCACCACTGCAGGCCTCACCCCCGTGTTCCCTGCCCGACGGCCCTGGACCTGGGCCAAGGATCCCCGGCCTCCTGGGGTGTCCGGGGGGGGCCTGCTGGCCCCAGCGGGAGCCCCCTGATCCCTGCTCCGGGTCAACAGCAGCTGCCGGCCGCCCTTCACCCGTATCCCCATCACGCTGTGCTGAGAGGTGGGCAGGGCTGGGAGGAACTGGGGAGGAAGCCCCCAGCCCTGGCACGCTGCTGTCTGCACGGGCTGGGCCTGCACGGCCCAGTGTCTCTCCGCGTTCAGAGCTGAGAGAGGGCCCTGCCCAGGGGTGGGCACAGGCCTGGGGGGCGGACCCAGGGTTTTCCAGGCCTCAGTTGGTCTCTGAAGCAGGAACAGAGGTGATCTCCAGTACCTGGGGGAGGGGTCCTGGAGGGCCGTGCATCTCTCCAGGGGACCGGATGAGCCCAGAACCAGAGCCGACTGGTCAGCAGGTCCGGGAGTGGGGTTTGGAACGGCCCGGGTCAGACTCAGCCCTGCCTCTAGGGGTGGGTGCCCTGGATGAGGGCACCTGTCTGGGGAGTGGAGACCTGGGGCCACGTCCGGCTGCGTCTGCCATCTCCCGGCCAGGGGCGGGGGGCTCTGGCCATCCCCGCTGGCACTGCTGCTCTGGAGGAGGATGGCTGTGACCCTTCTTGGCAGCCAGCAGGGCGCTTGCATCATCTGGGCAACTTCTGCCCAAAGGTTTTCTTTTAGATGGAAAGCGATGCAGTGCTGACATGCAGGAACCCTGAGGCCGTCACCCCTCCTGGAGCAAAGGAAGCGCGGAGACCTCGGGCTGGGCTGGGCTGGGCTGGGCTGGGCTGGGGGCACGGCGTTTGGTGGCAGCTCTGCCGCTCCAGGTCTGCCCTCCTCCACCCTCTCCCTCTTGACCGGTCACCCAACCGCTTTTGACCCCCAGCGAATGGTGGTCTTCAAGCCTGCGATTCCGTGTTGACCTCGGCCAGCAGATGGTTTAGGGTGGAGCCTGGGAGCCAGCCCCCTCCAGTACTCTGAGCCCCCCACCCCCGCTGGCCCCCTAGGTGTGCAGATTTGACACCTTGCTCCCTCTCCCCCCGGCACCCCCTGCAGGGAGGCACCGTTTTGGGTGGCTTGGGCTGACCTCCCAGGAGCCTTCTGGCTCTGCCAGGCACCAGTCCCATGTGGAGTTGGGGTGGGGGACCGCGGGGTCCTGCTGGCCAGCTGCTCCTCCTGGACCCACAACTCCACCCCCCAACAAAGAGTATCCCCTTCCTTTGCTGCTTCATCCTTTCCTAAAGACACTTTCTGACATGGGGCACTTTTAAAGTCTTTATTGAATCTGTTGCAATATTGTTTGTCTTCTGTTTTGTGTTTTGGCCCTGAGGTATGTGGATATTAGCTCCCTGACTGGGAATTGAACTTGTACCACCTGCATTGGAAGGAGAAGTCTTAACCCCTGGACTGCCGGGGATGTCCTGCCTCATTCCTCTTAAGGTGCCAGGCAAAACCCAGAAACACAGAGGAATCGGGAGGAGGGGGCTGGGAGGTGGCAGCCGGAGTGGCAGGAGGTGGGAGATGGAGCAGAAGGGGAGACTGAGGCGCGAACACACACTCTTGGGCTTCGCACCATTAGCACAAGTCCCTGGAACCTTAGCGGCTCACCTACCCCAGCGCTTGGCAGGCAGTGTCAACAAGAACGCCTGGGAGGGTTGCTGGCACCTCTGGCAGGGGGGAAGATGGAGCAGAAGGGGAGACTGAGGCGCGAACACACACTCTTGGGCTTCGCACCATTAGCACAAGTCCCTGGAACCTTAGCGGCTCACCTACCCCAGCGCTTGGCAGGCAGTGTCAACAAGAACGCCTGGGAGGGTTGCTGGCACCTCTGGCAGGGGGGTGAGGAGTTTCCTGGGGAGACTGAGGCCGCACTCCAGGGGGAGGCCCTGTGGGGAGAGGTCCAGAGGGGAGGCACGCTAGGGATGCAGGAGGCACTCTCCCTGGGGGCCCATGGCCCCTCGCCTGGTGGGGGAATACGGCACACGGCCCTTGCTCACAGCGGTGCCCTCCTGTGTGTTTGCCCAGCATCTCACCCAGAGAGTGCCGCGTGGTGAGAAGTTAAATCTCACTGTAGCTTTGGGTATTCGTATTTGCTCATTCGTTGTTTATGATACATTTTCATTGTGCTTGGATGATATTCAGTTAATCAAGGCACAGGACCCTATCGAGCAGGTGCCATTTGCAGCTGAGTAAAGTGAGACGCAGAGAGGGGAGACCTCTTGTCCAGACACCTGTGGAAGATGAGGCAGAAGAGTGGCAGAGGGTGGCCCTGCCCTGGAGGCATGCTCACAGCCTCTGCTGGGCTAGGCCCAGCACGCATGAGCTGCAGGCAGCTCTGCCCAAGGCCGCTTGGCAGTGAGAGGTCAGCGTGGACCAGACTGACCTCCATCTCCAAGCTCCGGGTTCTGCACTCCTGAGGCCCAGGAGAGATAGCCAGCAAGGCTGTGCTTCCTGGGTGACCATGAGCCTGGCCCCTGAGGTTTGGACAGAAATGGGGGTTTCAGGTTAGGTGTGCTCAAGGACGCTGCTTCTATGAATCCTTGAATTATTGATCGCTCAGGTGACTGTGGAAAAGAACACAGAATGGCATGAAAGAAACCTTTAAAAATAAGAGCAGTCTTCCCTGGCCAGCCTCTCCAAGAGATGTCTCTGTTTTAGAACCTGGGACCTTCACTTGGAGGGGCCAGCTGCTAGTTGGGAATGATAGAGATTTTCAGATGCAGGACTTCCCTCACGTACGGGTCCCCTGTTATTGTCACTCAGTGTTCTGTTTACCACGTGACAACATGGGGGTCTGCAGGGCCTTTGATCTGGCCCATCAGAGCGGGGGCAGCGCCCGCGTTGAGTGTTATCCATCTGCAGGATGGAGAGAAGAGGTGATTGGATGCATGCCCACCATCCCTCGCCGAGATGCTGAGCCTTTCCTTCCTCCTTGCCAGATCTCAGCGTTTGGTAATTCCAATTTTATTTTTCCAACAGATGATTGGCTTAAAGCAGCTTATGGGATACGCAGACCCAGGCAGACGACGAGATTCCCTGGAGCTGAGTGAGCTGGGTCCTCCCGTGTCCCTGTCTCCGCAGGGGCAGGGTTGCATGAGGTCAGGCAGGACAGACCGTCTGGAAGTCTCACCGACTGCCATTTGCCTCTTGGTCCTTGAGTGTGTTTATTTTTGCACCATTCTGCCCTCCATCTTGGTTGTCTTGTTGTGGGCTAGCTCCCCCAGGCTGCAGTGACCAAGTGCCATGAAAGGCTTAAGACAACGGAGTACGTTATTTCATAGTCTGGAGCCAGATGTCTGCAGGGCTGTGTTCCCCCGAAGTGCCAGGGAGGGGAGTCTCCCAGCCGTCCTCTCAGCCTCCGGCATTGTATCTTATGGGTTGTCAATGCTTCACACCTGGCCAGCTCCTCCCCACGCGTCTGTGTGTCTCTCCTCTTAGGACGACGCCAGTCTCTGGCTTAGGGCTCACCCAATGCCAGTGTGGCCTCATCTTCCCTAATTCCACCTGCAGAGAACCTAACTCCCACTAAGGCCCCATTGCAGGTACTGGGCTGGTCTTGCTGTCGTTCAGTCGCTCAGTCGTGTCTGACTCTTTGCGACCCCATGGACTGCAGCACGCCAGGCCTCCCTGTCCATCACCATCTCCTGGAGTTTACTCAGACTCATGTCCATGGAGTCGGTGATGCCATCCAGCCATCTCGTCCTCTGTCGTCCCTTCTCCTCTTGGATGTGACTTTTGGCCCCCGCTGAGCCCACCAAAGATGGATTAAGTGCTGGCTCTTCAGCAAGAGGCCAGACTCTCTCTGCCCCTCAGGTGAGCTCCTGGTCAGGACCGCCCGGGACCCTGTGTCCTCCTGGAGTGAGAGGAGGCAGTCAGGACCCTGGAGCTGCGAGCTGGGCCGCGGCTCGCCGTCGTCTCTCGTGTGTGGGGCGGAGGCCACGTCCAGACGGCACTCTGCCTGCGTCTGCAGTTTTGCACCAGCTCCTTGTGCGCGCGCACGTGCTTGCAGACCTTGCTGGAGCCCCGGCAGCTGCTGTCACAGGTGAGAATCCGTCCTGAGAGCTGGCACCCGATCTGGCCATTCCAGCCCCCCCAAAGAAAAGCTGCCTCCCACGGTACGGGGGTCTTTAGTCACAAACATCTCTTTTGATTAACTTAGACGGGCTGGTTCCAAGCTTCTTGCTCTCCCGCATTTCCGTCCGCCGCCCTTGGGTCTTGCATGCCATCTTTGCAGGACCCGAGGTTAGCCTGTGACTGGGCCTGGGAACATCTCCATCACTTGCCCTCTCTGCTCCACATCCATCTTCAGGGGCAGCTGTGGCCCCTCGCCCTCCATGGAGTCTATCTCCCCGTATCTGCACCGCGACCTGTGGACCCCAGAGCTCGCAGCGTCCCACCCTCAGCATTGAGCTGATGGCCTCTGTGTCGCTGCTCACAGCAGCTTTGCCTTCAGGGGTGGTGGTTTGCCTTGCGTCACTGGGGAGCTATTTGTATCCTCAACACGTTTGCTAATTTCCAGAAGAGCCTTCAGGGTGTGAGACTTATTCATCCCTGTTTAAGTCCAGCAGCTCCTGCTCAGAAGATGCTCAATAAATATTTGTCAATTGACAGATGTTTCTTATTAATTAGCCAGTTCGACTGGTGACGTGCTGTGAGACGTTCTCTGGTGGACACTGCTTAAAAGTATCCCAAGAAAGCAAAACGAGCAAAGAGCAACAGCGGAAACCTCCACGTCAGGCCAGAGTCTGGGTACTTCCTCCGCCTGCAGAGGACCCTGGGGGCCTCAGCCTTGCTTTGCTGTGATCGCAGAGGGGCCGTGGGGTGGCGCGTCTCCTCCTGTTCCCACGCATGGCGCCCTGGGCGCTGGCCGCAGTAGCCGCAGGGCTTCAGAGTGCAGCCCGAGTCAGGCCTGGTCTCTGCGGCCCGCAGGACTCAGCCGGGGCGGGATCTCCGTCTGTGAAACGAGATGAATGCCTGGGTGGCAGGGCTCACTGGGCAGGTGACTGGTGCCTGGCAGTGCCTGGCCCGGCGTGGGTGATGAGCTGAACAAAAGCAGTTTTGCATAGACTGGTGGACACGGCCACTCGATTCTCACTGCGGGGAACTGGGTATCGAGCAATGCCACCTTTTTTCACCAGAGTGGGTCTATACCGGGTGGCTTCTTCAGTCTGATGAAAAGGACACTGGACCCGACTGAGAATTTAGAGCATTTTCTTGCATTCGAGGCTCCTTTTCCTCACCCTGCAGGTGTCCCTCAGTCTCAACCCACCTGGGTCCCCGCTGCGTCCATGAAGGGTGTCTGGGAGGGGCCCAAAGGGGCCTCAGAGGGCCGTCCCAGGCGAGGATGTGTGAGCCCCACAGTGATGCTCTGAGGTCAGGGCGGACACCAGACGGGACACCGGAGTGACTCACGCAGCCGCGCAGCCTCTGGCTTGGCCCAGGCTCTTCCGCTCAGGCATGGAATGAGCTTGCGCCCGGTGGCCCTGGATGCCACCTTTTCCACCACGAAGCTTGAGCGGCTGGTGTGCCTGGGGCCCGCTGAGCTCTGAATGGCTTCCTTTTCTATGTAGGGAGCTTTCCCTTGTTTTCTGTGCTGACTCCCGCCCGCGGGATCTGGGATGTCCTTACCAGCATCTTATCCACAGGGAAGGGAGACTCCCGACTGGCGTGTCCCCTTGAGCGCGCCTCGCTTGTTTCCATGGAGGGGAAGGCAGGGACAGCCTGGGGGAGGTGGGCTGGGGGCGGGGCGTGGTGTGGAGAGGGTGGGATGCCAAGAGAAACCCGAAGGCTCCTCCGGGCCTTTTCAGCGTGAGGACGGCTCACCCCAGAGTACACAAACTGACAGACTGCCTCCCAGCTCTCCCTGTTTGAGCAGCGCCCAGACAAAGCCTGCCCTCCGGAGCCCTTCCTCGGGCCGGCCCCGTCCACCATGGTAACCGCTGACTCCCCGGCCCTGGGAGCCGGCCAAGTATGTGCCCGACTGCCCTGGATTCCCTCCCTTCCTCCCCATCAGCGGGCGGCACTGGGTGTTGTGTACGTGTGTTCTTTCTTGCCCTGATGTATTTATGCCCTAATTTTCTCCTGCTTTGTTTGGGGGAGGATGGGTGGGGTGGGAGGCTGTGGAGTGGCCAGGGGAATCTTTTGTATCAGATTGGCCAAGAATGTGTGTCCCTTGGGTTCTTGAAAGGCCACCGCCAAGCAGCTGGGCGAGCCGGTGTTCTGCAGGACGCAGCTCTCGATGCGCTCGGAGGCGACGCAGAACTTCACGCCGGTGTGATCACGTGGCATCTTGATTCCGCTATTAAGGAAGAAGTAGGTAAAAAGGCCACGGACACCTTAGGCAACAGTTGTTCAAGGGAGGCAGTAAAACGTGTCATTAGGCAAATCCAACAAGGCGTGGCGGCAGCTTTCAGCCATCCAGCCACATATCAGCTCTGTAATTCACTCTGTGTTTCAACGAGGTCTGTCTTTTTATAATTTCCTGTTAAAATAAAAGCCATGGCAGAAGCACGATTCATTTTTAAACCTCTAACTCAGAGTGTTTGGACAGGCACAGCGCGGTTTCTCCCTGGTGAGGAGGATGGGATCTTTCAAGGACAAGCCTGGAATTCTGTTAGCTCCAAGTTCACAGACCTGTGTCCAGAGGAATCCTTGAGTCTTAACGGTCTCTCTTCCCACTGAATGTCAGGTAGCTCCACCCCTTTAACAATTACACAGTTTTGCCCAAATCTGCTATAACAGGACAACTAGTCTCTCGGTCACCTTTCTCTGCAGAAATAATCAATTCTCATCAGCGATTGCTTTTGGGCAATAGTTCAATTCTGCTGTCATCGTTTGGCTCATGGCATCACAGCATCATGTGAGTAGCTCTAAGGGCAAGAACACATTTCACGACGACGGTGTTCAAGGCCAGACAGCATTTACTCCTGTGCGTAACTATTAGGTTGCTATGCGGTGCATGGATCCACATTTTATTCTCCACTTCCACCAGGCAGAGATGTGCATAGGAGTCTGTGTCTTCAGAATGTTAAACATCTGAGTCTCTGGAAGAGGTCATCTTTTCTTAGTTTTTGGAGAAAGATTTGGTGCCAGGTGAGAACAACCTGGGATTATTGAAGTGGATTTTCTGGGGAAGCTTTTATAAGATCTTGGATTCAGCATAGGAGGAGGGAATGGCATTAAGTCAGAGGTGAACCAAGAATCTTATGCAAACAGTTTTCAAACCCCGACCCATATCCCTGTGGCTGAGTCATGCTGGAAGGGTGGAAGCCAGTGCCGGCAGGTTTGGCCGTGAGCAGCAGCTTGAGGACCTCGGTCCCCGCCTCCGTGACCCACCCCTGGAAATTTTGTTTCCACATCCTCCCAGAGCTGGGCCCCCTGCCTTCCCTGGTCTAGGTAAGTCTTACTAATAAGTTTGGGCTGTTAGATCACCCAATGATGGGATTTTCTGTGGTCTAACTTGGGCTTCCCTGATAGCTCAATTGGTAAAGTATCTGCCTGCAATGCAGAAGACCCCGGTTTGATTCCTGGGTCAGGAAGATCCCCTGGAGAGGGGAGAGGCTACCTACTTCAGTATTTTTGGGGCTTCCCTTGTGGCTCAGCTGGTAAAGAATCTGCCTGCAATGTGGGAGACCTGCGTTGGGAAGATTCCCCTGGAGAGGGGAAAGGCTATCCACTCAAGTATTCTGGCCTGGAGAATTCCATGGACTGTATAGTCCATGGGGTCGCAAAGAGTCGGACATGACCCAGTCACTTTCACAACTTGGCTTTATGATTTCCCCAACTGGAGGTTTAAATATCTAGTATGTCTTATTTACTCAATAATATAGTCCTTGAGAAGTTGAGTTAAGCGGAGGCATATCTGTTCCTGACTGTCCTCTTGGGTTGTTGGTGGGGGTGGAGCTTGTAATGACTGATGCCTTCAGAGCAGAGTGAGCTTAAACCAGCTGTAACTGCCACCTACTCCTCAGGGATTTTAAAAATTGTGACCATTTTCTCGAGTCTTTTGTCTCTCTCTAGTATAGGTTTTGTAGGAGAGAAACACAGAATTTGCTCCTGGTGCAAAGTTTTCCAAGATATATGTTATAAAGAAATAAAAATCCTATTAAAATATTTATAAATCTAAACAACCCCAGAAGCCACACACACAATTAAGCCTTTCAACCTTCTATTCTGAAAGCCAGATAAATCATCATTCAGAGAGTGAAGATGAAAAATCAAAACACACACAGAGTGCTCAGGCAGCTGCCGTAGAAGAAGGCTCGGAATGCGGTCAGGAAAATTATCCTTGTTTCTGATCCATGCACGGTCCACAGACATCCCAGGAAATCTTTGAGTTTCTGACTCATAAAAAAAAAAAAAAAAAAGAAAAACAACTTGTGTGATGTCATCTCTGGAGAGCATCACTGAGGTTTAAGGACTCTATTAGGAAAATGGGAAATCTAATTCAACCCCTGACTTTATAGATAGGGAAACTGAGGTTTATCGAACTCAAGTGCCTTGCTCCTGTCAAAGGGTGGAGAGTTTACAAAGCAAGGGCTAGAGGAGGCCCTTCCCACCCTTAGATCAGGCTCTGCTTTCATGCTGGTCTCGTCCTAGAGATTCAGAGTCCAGCCTGTGAACCAGCCCTGGAGCCCAGGAACCACACATCTTATTCTCCAGGTGCAGGAGACAGTGGAAAAAGCTTGTTCACCGGTTCATCTCTTACCGCATATCCACACTTCTGCTTAGTCATTCATTCCACTGACATGCACTTGACTCCTAGGAGGTGCTAACACGTGCTCGGAAGTCCTTCAGTACAAGCTCGGGAACCATCTGCTGACCTCACCACGTTCAGTCCAGGGAAGAGATGTGATTAGGAAACTGTTAAGGCAATAGGCTCCTCCCAGAGTCAAGGACAAGGGCTGCTGCCCCCGGAAATGAAGCCCTGGGGTTTCACACCTCCTTCTGCCCCTGGAGTAATTCGGTTCCTGACACCAAATCTTGGCTAGAGTTTCTTTACTTCTCCAAATTGAGGGGTAGGGCTTCCGCAGCTGCCTCCCAGCTTCTTCCCTGCAGGAGACGCCCTCCCACGTGGCTCTCCTATCACGGGGGCCGCTAAACCCAGCTCCCAGGGTCCACTAAACCCAGCTCCCAGGGTCCACAGCGGGTCTGACCGCCCCCCTAGGGCTGTGGCAACGTCGGTTTCCAAGAGCAAGGATCTTAGCGTTTGCCCTGTAGCTGCTGGAAAATCCCTCTTTCCGGGTATGTTTCCGGACCTTCGACCGGGATGTTGCTCAGCACGTGCGCGCCGTGCTTGTCGCAGATCCTGAGGCCCCCGCCTGGCTCAGGCCGCGGTGTTGGCACGACCCTGCCCACTTCCTCGCCTGGCATCTCTGCGAGCGGCGCAGCTTCTGGCAGCCCCCCTGCCTTCCTGGCTCGCCGCCCGCCCCTCCCCCGCGCCGGGCGCTGGCGGTGTGCAGGTGCAGGCTGTCTGGATCCGCAGCCTGCGCGGGCCGCTCGTGGAGGGTGGGGGGCGGGGAGCCCTTTGATTGACAGCCCCACCCGGTGGGCGTGAGGCGGAGTACGGCCCTCACAGCTGGAGGGGCCTCGGGGATGAGGGTGGCGACGGCGCCTCTGCCGTTTGGTCTTCTCGGTCGANGGGTGGGGGGCGGGGAGCCCTTTGATTGACAGCCCCACCCGGTGGGCGTGAGGCGGAGTACGGCCCTCACAGCTGGAGGGGCCTCGGGGATGAGGGTGGCGACGGCGCCTCTGCCGTTTGGTCTTCTCGGTCGAGGCTGTCTGGACTCCCGGGGAGGGTGTCCCGTGGTGACCTCCGGCTGGTCGAGCGCGTGGCGGGTGCCTGGAAAGTGCTCACCTAGGCTGCCGGATGAGCCACGTCTCCTCCAGGCTGCGAAGGGGTCCAGCCTGGGTCCCCGTCCGTCTGCTGCCTTCCTTTGAGGCAGTGGCCCCGGCAGGGCCGGAGCAGGGCGGAGAGGTGCGAGAGGCACCCGGTCCACGGGCCTCCGCCTTCCCCGCCCCCCGACGGCCCCCGAAGGGCGTCGGCAGGTGCTGCAGTCGGGGACCCCGGTGCCGGTCCGCGGTAGCCTCTGGCCTCCCTCCTGGGCGCTCATCACCGGAAAGGACCGATGACAGCGTGACGGGGAGAAACGCCCCCCAGGAGAGGGCCCGCCTCAGCCTGGCCCGCCCCGCCCCTCCGGCCCGGCGCGCGGAGGGGAGGGGACGGGAGGGCACCGCCGGCCGGAGGGAGGGAGGGCGACCGGCTGCGGATGAGGGTCCCGCCCATTCCTCCGTGCGGGGCCAGGGTCGCTGTCCATGGTTCTGTCGTTCGGCGTTCTCCGCCGGCTCCCCCGGTGCCGCTGTGAATGCGCTTCTAGACCAGGTTGGGCGGTGGGGGGAACTGAGGGGGCCCGTGTTCATCGCGTAAGGCCGGGGATTCCACGAGTGAGACGGAGCTCGGCAGTGAGGCCGAGGGCAGGGCCTGAGAAAGCAGGGGGCTCGAGAGAGGGGGCCTCTGAGCTGCTTGACTCCGGGGCGGGGGCTGCGCTACTCCGGGCCCCTGTGGGGGGCCTCCTGTGGGCGCACGTGCACAGGAAACGGGGTCAGGGGCTCCCCGGGAGCCAGGAGCCGCGGGGAGGACGCTGTTTAAACAGGGCTGGATTGAAAGTCTTCTTTTTCAGCCCTCTTGGGTTCCAGGCAGGAAGGGGCGGGGGAGGAGAGGAGGCTTGGCCCAGGCCCCCAGGCCCTCCCTGGAAACTGCGCTGAGTCCCTTTGGCTGCCGGCTTTGCCCTGAGTCTCAGCGAAAGCGGCACCCAGATAGCAAGTGCCCTGTGCGCAGAGGCAAGGGCATCCCGTGCTCTAGAGGACACCGGCCCCCAGCTTCTCAGAGTTCCTCCTCCGTCTGATGGAACCTTCCCAGCAATCTATGGGGGAGGCACTGACAGTCCTGCGGCTTCCCTGGGGGCTCAGACGGTAAAGAATCCGCCTGCAATGCAGGAGACCTGGGTTGGATCCCTAAGTTGGGAAGACCCCCTGGAGAAGGGATTGGCAACCCACTTCCGTGTTCTTGCCTGGAGAATCCCATGGACAGAGGAGCCTGGCAGGCAGCATCCACGGGGCTGCAGAGAGCTGGACATGACTGAACAACTAACACACACACTAACAGTCTCACTTCACAGAGGAGCAAACAGCCCCGGAAGACGGCACGCCGGGTTGGGAGGTGTTTGTCTGTGGCGGGGGTGTCCTTCCAGGCATGGAGGAGGGTGCCGCTCTGAATGCTGGCGTGGTCCCTAGCCTTGCAACCCCGGAGCCTCCAAGAGACCTCACAGGGCCCCACCCTGCAGCCTGAAACCTCACAGACGCCCAGTGTCAGGAAGACAGGACGGCTGTCAAAGCGCTCTTCACTCTTCCTCCAAGGAATTAGAAGGCCTCCAGGCCCCTCCCTGTAGCTCTCGTAACCCATGGCCACGGACACCAGGAGACAACCCAGCAAGCCCTTTCACAAATGCAGTAACTGTAGGGAGGACCCCTGCAAACACACACCTAGACGGAACCCATCTTACATGGCTGCTGCTGAGTCGCTTCAGTCGTGTCTGACTCTGTGCGACCCCATAGGCGGCAGGCCGCCAGGCTCCCCCGTCCCTGGGATTCTCCAGGCAAGAGCACTAAAAAGGACTCTGGATGCCCAGATAGATGTACTAGGCCCACACCCATCCCTTCCAGACCCTCATCTGCAGTCCTCATGCAGTTAAACAGTCTCTGACTTGGTTTTCTGGTTGTGAGCATCTGGCATTTTCAGAAATAAAACATCCAAGAAAGAAGAGAGCTCCCTACAGGTCGGCATCACTAGAGCCCAGAGGGCAGTGAAACGAGGGAAGAGACGGGAAAATGAACTGCCCTGGGCCAGGCTCAGGGGCTCGGGAGCCAGTGGCCGGGAGCCTGAGGGAGCTGGCAGCTGGAAGCACTGGGCAGGGTTAAACTTCTGCAGAAAGCAGTAACTCGAGCTCATGGAACAGGTGGATTTTGTTCAGTTTGAAGTTTAATAAAGTGGAGAGATGATGCAACACTTCTCCAGAGACATTCTGGTCCAACGTGAAGAGCAGGCTAAATGGGATGACAGTTAGCCCTGGATTCCTGGAAGGCTGCCTCCCGGGAGGGTGGGCACTTGCATCTCAGCTGAGTGGTGACCCCCCACCCTTGGGAACTTTGCCGCCCTCAGGGACCAGTGGGGCAAGTGGGGGATTGACCTCCACTCTGGAGACAGTGGCACGCTGAGCCGAGCAGGAGCTTTGCTCCGGGGGTTGGGACAGTGTGTTTGCTCCCCAGGACCAGTGGTGGTGGTGGCGGCAGCGGGGGCTGTCCTCAAGCCCATGACAGGAACTGACTGGAGATTTTCTCAGTCCAGGAGGCTGTTTTTAAAACTGCTTTGTTAAGCTTCCCTGGTGGCTCAGATGGTAAAGAATCTGCCTGCAGTGCAGGAGACCCGGGTTCAATCCCTGGGTTGGGAAGATCCCCTGGGGAAGGAAACGGCAACCTGCTCCAGTATCTTTGCCTGGAGAATTCCACGGACAGAGGAGCCTGGCGGGCCGCAGGCCATGGGGTCACACAGAGTCGGACACGACTGAGCGACTAACTCTGACTTTGTAGAGATGGAGTTCACAGACCCTACAATTCATCCGTTTAAAGTGCGATTCAGTGGTTTCTAGAATAATCACAAATGTGTGCAGCCATCAGCACCAGTTTAGAACATTTCCAAGGCCTTCAGAGGCAGCCTTTGGCTACCGCTCTCCTGCCTCTTCATTGCCCGGCCCCTCAGCCCGGCCCAAGGCCGACTGCTCTGCTCTATCGCGGTCCCGGTGCTGGACGTTCAGGGCGACAGGACACGTGGCCTTCTGTGACTGGCTTTTTCGCACAGTGTGACGTTTCCAAGGTTTATCCGTGTTGTAGCCTGTGTCCGTGCGTCATGCCTTTTATTAATAGTAGAAATATATGTCCTTGTATGAAAAGGGCATGTTTGTTTGTCCCTTCTTTCCTCTCCCCCTGCCCCAGATACGCAGAATCATACTGTCAGCTGCAGCCAGCGCGTAGTAGATGGTGTCCCCAGGGCTCATTGATTCTGTGGCTGCAAGTTTGCACCTTCTGCTCACCGTCAGCCGTTTCGTCCCCCTGCCCCATCCCTGCCTCTGGTCACCACCAGTCTGTTCTCTGCATATATGAGTTTGAGTGTGTGTGTGTTTAGAGAAGGCTTATCAGAGGTCGTACAGGGTTGGTCTTTCTCTGTCTGACTTAGTTACCTTAGCGACCTGCCCTCCAGCTCCATATGTGCTGTTGCAAATGGCGGGATTTCCTTCCTTTTTATGGCTGAATAATCTACGACTGCTAAGTGTGATATGAAGCTATCATGCGTGGGTATATGCCATTTTTCTTTATCCACTGCTCTGTCAGTGGACACTTGGGTTCTTTCCATGTCTCTGCTACTATAAATAATGCTTCGACAAACATGGGGATTCAGATATCTTTTTACAATGCTGATTTTTCCTGAGATAAATACCCAGAAATAGAATTGCTTGATCATATGGCAGTTCTATTTTTTTTTTTTTTAGCGGGGGCTGTCCTCAAGCCCATGACAGGAACTGACTGGAGATTTTCTCAGTCCAGGAGGCTGTTTTTAAAACTGCTTTGTTAAGCTTCCCTGGTGGCTCAGATGGTAAAGAATCTGCCTGCAGTGCAGGAGACCCGGGTTCAATCCCTGGGTTGGGAAGATCCCCTGGGGAAGGAAACGGCAACCTGCTCCAGTATCTTTGCCTGGAGAATTCCACGGACAGAGGAGCCTGGCGGGCCGCAGGCCATGGGGTCACACAGAGTCGGACATGATTGAGCAACTAACTCTGACTTTGTAGAGATGGAGTTCACAGACCCTACAATTCATCCGTTTAAAGTGCGATTCAGTGGTTTCTAGAATAATCACAGATGTGTGCAGCCATCGGCACCAGTTTAGAACATTTCCAAGACCTTCAGAGGCAGCCTTTAGCTACAGCTCTCCTGCCTCTTCATTGCCTGGCCCCTCAGCCCGGCCCAAGGCCGACTGCTCTGCTCTATCACGGTCCCGGTGCTGGACGTTCAGGGCGACAGGACACGTGGCCTTCTGTGACTGGCTTTTTCGCACAGTGTGACGTTTCCAAGGTTTATCCGTGTTGTAGCCTGTGTCCGTGCGTCATGCCTTTTATTAATAGTAGAAATATATGTCCTTGTATGAAAAGGGCATGTTTGTTTGTCCCTTCTTTCCTCTCCCCCTGCCCCAGATACGCAGAATCATACTGTCAGCTGCAGCCAGCGCGTAGTAGATGGTGTCCCCAGGGCTCATTGATTCTGTGGCTGCAAGTTTGCACCTTCTGCTCACCGTCAGCCGTTTCGTCCCCCTGCCCCATCCCTGCCTCTGGTCACCACCAGTCTGTTCTCTGCATATATGAGTTTGAGTGTGTGTGTGTTTAGAGAAGGCTTATCAGAGGTCGTACAGGGTTGGTCTTTCTCTGTCTGACTTAGTTACCTTAGCGACCTGCCCTCCAGCTCCATATGTGCTGTTGCAAATGGCGGGATTTCCTTCCTTTTTATGGCTGAATAATCTACGACTGCTAAGTGTGATATGAAGCTATCATGCGTGGGTATATGCCATTTTTCTTTATCCACTGCTCTGTCAGTGGACACTTGGGTTCTTTCCATGTCTCTGCTACTATAAATAATGCTTCGACAAACATGGGGATTCAGATATCTTTTTACAATGCTGATTTTTCCTGAGATAAATACCCAGAAATAGAATTGCTTGATCATATGGCAGTTCTATTTTTTTTTTTTTTTTGAGGAACCTCCATTCTGTTTTTTATAGAGGCTGTACCAATTTACATTCCCCCCAACAGTGTACCAGGGCTCCCTTTCCTCCACATCCTCTCCAACACTTGTGGTCTCTTGTCTTTTGGATGACAACTATCCTGACAGGCATGAGTTCATATCTCATTGTGGTTTTGATTTCCCTGGTGATTAGTGACGTTGAGCATCTTTTCATGTACTTGTTGGCCACCTGGGTATCTTCTTTGGAAAAATGTCTATTCAGGTCCTCTGTCCATTTTTTAATCATATATTATTTGATATTGAGTTGTATGTGTTCTTTATATATTTTGGATATCAACTTCTTATCAGATAAATGATTTGCGAATTTTTTTCTTATTCAGTATTTTGCTTTTTCGTTTCGTTCATGGTTTCCTTTGCTGCACAGAAGATTTTTACTTTGATGTAGTCCCACTTGTTTATTTTTGCTTCTGTTGCCTTTGATTTTGGTGTCAAATCCAGAAAGTCATCGCCAAGACCCACATCAGGGAACTTGCCCTCATGTTTACTTCTAGGAGTTTTATGGGTTTGAATCTTGCAGTCAAGTCTTTAGCCCATTGTGAGTGGAGTAAGACAGTCGTTTCTTTCTTCCACTTGTGGCTGGCCAGGTTTTCCAAATCCATTTATTGAAGAGACTGTCCTTTGACCATTGAATGTTCTTCATGCCCTTGTCAAATATTCCTTGTCCATGCATGCAGGGATTTATTTCTAGGCTGAATATTATGTTCTGTTGGTCTATGTGTCTATTTTTATGCCAGTATCCTACTGCTTTGATAACCACAGCTTTGCAGTACAGTTTGAAATCAGGAAATGTGATGCCTCTTCGTTCATTTTCAGTGTTGGTTTAGCTATTTGGGATCTTTTGTGGTTTCCTACAAATTTTAGAATTGTTTTTTCTACTTTTGTGAAAAATGCCATTAGAATTTTGATAGGGATTTCACTGAATCTATAGATGGCTTTGGGCAGTGTAGAAAGTTTAATAGTATTAATTCCTCCAATCCATGAACACAGGATACTGTTCCATTTATTTGTGTCATCTTCAATTTCTTTCATCAATATCATACAGATTTCAATGTACAGGTCTTTCACCTCCTTTGTTAAATTTCTTCCTAGATATTTTATTCTTTTTATGAAACTGTAAATAAGATTATTTTCTTAATTTCTCTTTCTAATAGTACATTGTTCAGTTCAGTTCAGTTGCTCAATTGTGTCCAACTCTTTGTGATCCCACGGACTGCAGCACACCAGGCCTCTCTGTCCATCACCAACAGTTAAATTTCTTCCTAGATATTTTATTCTTTTTATGAAACTGTAAATAAGATTATTTTCTTAATTTCTCTTTCTAATAGTACATTGTTCAGTTCAGTTCAGTTGCTCAATTGTGTCCAACTCTTTGTGATCCCACGGACTGCAGCACACCAGGCCTCTCTGTCCATCACCAACTTCCAGAGCCTGCTCAAACTCATGTCCATCGAATTGGTGATGCCATCCAACTATCTCATCCTCTGTCGTCCCCTTCTCCTCTTGCCTTCAGTCCTTCCCAGCATCAGGGTGTTTTCCAATGAGTCAGCTCTTTGGATCAGGTGGACAAAGTGTTGGAGCTTCAGCTTCAGCATCAGTCCTTCCAATGAATATTCAGGACTGATCTCTTTTAGGATGGACTGGTTGGATCTCCTTGCAGTCCAAGGGACTCTCAAGAGTCTTCTCCAACACCACAGTTCAAAAGCATCAATTCTTTGTCGCTCAGCCTTCTTCACAGTCCAACTCTCACATCCATACATGACCACTGGAAAAACCATAGCCTTGACTAGACGGACCTTTGTTGGCAAAGTAATGTCTCTGCTTTTTAATATGCTGTCTAGATTGGTAATAACTTTTCTTCCATGGAGCAAGCGTCTTTTAATTTCATGGCTGCAATCACCATCTGCAGTGATTTTGGAGCCCAAGAAAATAAAGTCTCTCACTGTTTCCCCATCTATTTCCTGTGAACTGATGGGACCAGATGCCAGGACCTTAGTTTTTTCAATGTTGAGTTTCAAGCCAACTTTTTCACTCTCCTCTTTCCCTTTCATCAAGAGGCTCTTTAGTTCCTCTTCACTTTCTGCCTTAAAGATGGTGTCATCTGCATATCTGAGGCTATTGATATTTCTCCCAGCAATTTTGATTCCAGCTTGTGCTTCATCTAGCCTGGCATTTTGCATGATGTACTCTGCATATAAGTTAAATAAGCAGGGTGACAATATACAGCCTTGACGTACTCCTTTCCCAATTTGGAACCAGTCCGTTGTTCCATGTTTGGTTCTAACTGTTGCTTCTTGACCTGCATACAGATTTCTCAGGAGGCAGGTAAGGTGGTCTGATATTCCCGTCTCTTGAAGAATTTCCCACTGTTTTGTTGTGATCCACACAGTCAAGGGCTTTAGCATAGTCGATTAAGCAGAAATAGATGTTTTTCTGGAACACTAGCTTTTTCGATGATCAGCGGATATTGGCAATTTGATCTCTGGTTCCTCTGCCTTTTCTAAATCCAGCTTGAACATCTCGAAGTTTCCAGTTCACGTACTGTTGAAGCCTGGCTTGGAGAATTTTAAGCATTACTTTATTAGTGTGTGAGATGAGTGCAATTGTGTGGTAGTTTGAGCATTCTTTGGCATTGCCTTTCTTTGGGATTGGAATGAAAACTGACCTTTTCCAGTCCTGTGGCCACTGCTGAGTTTTCCAGATTTGCTGGCATATTGAGTGCAGCACTTTCACAGTATCATCTTCTAGGATTTGAAATAGCTCAGCTGGAATTCCATCAGCTTCATTAGCTTTATTCATAGTGATTGTTCCTAAGGCCCACTTGGCTTTGCACTCCAGGATGTCTGGCTCTAGGTGAGTGATCACACCATCATGGTTATCTGGGTCATGAAGCTCTTTTTTGTACTGTTTTTCTGTGTATTCTTGCCACTTCTTAATATCTTCTGCTTCTGTTAGGTCCATACTATTTCTGTCCTTTATCGTGTCCATCTTTGCATGAAATGTTCCCTTGGTATCTCTAATTTTCTTGAAGAGATCTCTAGTCTTTCCCATTCTATTGTTTCCCCCTATTTCTTTGCACTGATCACTGAGGAAGGCTTTCTTCTCTCCTTGCTAGTCGTTGGAACTCTGCATTCAGATGGGGATATCTTTCCTTTTCTCCTTTGCCTTTCACTTCTCTTCTTCTTCTCAGCTATTTGTAAGGCCTCCTCAGACAGCCATTGTTGCACATTGTTAGAAATGTACTTAATTTTTGCATATTAATTTTGTATCTTTCAGCTTTACCGAATTCATTTAATCATTCTCATATATATATACATTTTTTTTTGGTGGCGTCTTTAGGATTTTCCATGTGTAGTGTCATGCCATCTGCAAACAGAGACCCTTTCACTTCTTTTCTCGTTTGGAGGGCTTTATTTCTTTTCCTTGTGCGGTTCCAGTGCTGTATAGTAGAAGAATGGAGAGAGTGGGCGTCCTGTCTTGTTCCTGATCTTAGCGTGGAAGTTTAGCTAGGAGCTTGTCACCCTCGAGCACGAGGTTAGCTGTGGGCTTGTCTTACGTGGCCTTTCGTATGCTGAGGTAGGTTCCCTCTACGCCTGCTTTGTTGAGAGCTTTTGCTTTTGGCTCTTGTCAGAGGTGCTGCCACGGCCGTCTGTGGACTGGTCTCTGGGGGGATGTGTGCACCCAGAGAGGGTTCATCGGAGCCTGGTCGGGAGACAGAGGCCAGGGGCGAGGACTTGCTCAGAGGCCAGGAGCGGCTGGCTCCCTGCTCTGGCCCAAGCCTGCGGTCACTCAGGGTTACCCTCGTGAGAGCTGACCCGCAGGTGTATTCTCCTCTGAAGACAGTGAGAGTCTGAGCGTCTGGCCCCACAGAGGTGTCTGAGTCCTTTCCTATAACCCTTATGTGTCCTGTCATCAATTGCACATGAGCCCGTCTGTGCAGAAATCACTGCTGGCTGGAATCTCCTGTGATTCTGCGGGTACAGTGGCCTAAGAGGACAGGCGCTGTGGTGGGGAAACGCAGAGTCGGCTCGGCCCCGGGCTCGGCATGAGTGGCCCGGGCCCGCCGCCTCGGTTCCTGACCCTGAAGACGCCAGGGGTGCCCCTGCCGAGACATCTCTGAGGTCCCCAGCCCTCGCATCTGTGCGTGTAGCCAACCTTGTTGACAGAGTGAGGTGCACGCAGGGACCACCCTGCTTCTCTAGGGGCCTTTGCTGCCCCCACGGAAAGCCAAGTCCTTGGATGGTTGTCCAGTCAGAGTCTGGGCTCCTGCCTGGAGAGCCGGCAAGGGCTCTGGGCGCTGATGGCTGGATGCTGGCCGCCGGCTTCCTGTCGCCCCGGTATGGCAGGAAGGTGCTGTCCGTGTCCTGTGTGAGGTGTAAACCCTGTCCAGGGAGGAGACACCACACCCCGCTGGGTATACAGCCCTCCTGGAATGGGCAGGGTCCCTTAGGAACTTGGTCTTGGAGGGTCATAAGCTTTCCTACTCTGCCTACGTCTTCTTTTGTATTTTTTCGTATTTATTTATGTATTTNTGGCAGGAAGGTGCTGTCCGTGTCCTGTGTGAGGTGTAAACCCTGTCCAGGGAGGAGACACCACACCCCGCTGGGTATACAGCCCTCCTGGAATGGGCAGGGTCCCTTAGGAACTTGGTCTTGGAGGGTCATAAGCTTTCCTACTCTGCCTACGTCTTCTTTTGTATTTTTTCGTATTTATTTATGTATTTGGCTGCATCAGGTCTTAGTGGTGGCGTGTGGATCTTCCGCTGTAGCGTGCTGACTCTCCAGCTATCGTGTGTAGGCTTCGTTAGTCTGCAGCCTGTGGGATCTTAGTTCCCTGACCAGGGAGTGAATCTGCGCCCCCTGCATTGTAAGCGGGGAGTCTTAACCACTGGACCACCACGGAGGTCCCTGCCTATGTCTTCTGAATCCCACCCATGCATCCCCCTGACCCCAGCTCCTAGTACTGTTCTAGGTAAGCAAAGGTGTTTAACAAACACTTGTAAACTGCTTGAAGAATTTAAGCAGTGTTCTCAGAGCTCCCTGGATTCAGACATCACTGGAAAGCAATTGAAGTTGTTCACATGCCTTGGGCTCTTAGCCAGGATGGCCGTGACCTGGGCGCAATCTACCCATCATTCTAGAGGACACATTCCCCACTTCATGCTGCCTCCCTGGGCCTCACCTGGCCAAGGGCTCTGAGTCACTGCATGTACATCTTTTAATTTCATGGCTGCAGTCATCATCTGCAGTGATTTTGGAGCCCAAGAAAATAAAGTCTCTCACTGTTTCCCCATCTATTTCCTGTGAACTGATGGGACCAGATGCCAGGACCTTAGTTTTTTCAATGTTGAGTTTCAAGCCAACTTTTTCACTCTCCTCTTTCCCTTTCATCAAGAGGCTCTTTAGTTCCTCTTCACTTTCTGCCTTAAAGATGGTGTCATCTGCATATCTGAGGCTATTGATATTTCTCCCAGCAATTTTGATTCCAGCTTGTGCTTCATCTAGCCTGGCATTTTGCATGATGTACTCTGCATATAAGTTAAATAAGCAGGGTGACAATATACAGCCTTGACGTACTCCTTTCCCAATTTGGAACCAGTCCGTTGTTCCATGTTTGGTTCTAACTGTTGCTTCTTGACCTGCATACAGATTTCTCAGGAGGCAGGTAAGGTGGTCTGATATTCCCGTCTCTTGAAGAATTTCCCACTGTTTTGTTGTGATCCACACAGTCAAGGGCTTTAGCATAGTCGATTAAGCAGAAATAGATGTTTTTCTGGAACACTAGCTTTTTCGATGATCAGCGGATATTGGCAATTTGATCTCTGGTTCCTCTGCCTTTTCTAAATCCAGCTTGAACATCTCGAAGTTTCCAGTTCACGTACTGTTGAAGCCTGGCTTGGAGAATTTTAAGCATTACTTTATTAGTGTGTGAGATGAGTGCAATTGTGTGGTAGTTTGAGCATTCTTTGGCATTGCCTTTCTTTGGGATTGGAATGAAAACTGACCTTTTCCAGTCCTGTGGCCACTGCTGAGTTTTCCAGATTTGCTGGCATATTGAGTGCAGCACTTTCACAGTATCATCTTCTAGGATTTGAAATAGCTCAGCTGGAATTCCATCAGCTTCATTAGCTTTATTCATAGTGATTGTTCCTAAGGCCCACTTGGCTTTGCACTCCAGGATGTCTGGCTCTAGGTGAGTGATCACACCATCATGGTTATCTGGGTCATGAAGCTCTTTTTTGTACTGTTTTTCTGTGTATTCTTGCCACTTCTTAATATCTTCTGCTTCTGTTAGGTCCATACTATTTCTGTCCTTTATCGTGTCCATCTTTGCATGAAATGTTCCCTTGGTATCTCTAATTTTCTTGAAGAGATCTCTAGTCTTTCCCATTCTATTGTTTCCCCCTATTTCTTTGCACTGATCACTGAGGAAGGCTTTCTTCTCTCCTTGCTAGTCGTTGGAACTCTGCATTCAGATGGGGATATCTTTCCTTTTCTCCTTTGCCTTTCACTTCTCTTCTTCTTCTCAGCTATTTGTAAGGCCTCCTCAGACAGCCATTGTTGCACATTGTTAGAAATGTACTTAATTTTTGCATATTAATTTTGTATCTTTCAGCTTTACCGAATTCATTTAATCATTCTCATATATATATACATTTTTTTTTGGTGGCGTCTTTAGGATTTTCCATGTGTAGTGTCATGCCATCTGCAAACAGAGACCCTTTCACTTCTTTTCTCGTTTGGAGGGCTTTATTTCTTTTCCTTGTGCGGTTCCAGTGCTGTATAGTAGAAGAATGGAGAGAGTGGGCGTCCTGTCTTGTTCCTGATCTTAGCGTGGAAGTTTAGCTAGGAGCTTGTCACCCTCGAGCACGAGGTTAGCTGTGGGCTTGTCTTACGTGGCCTTTCGTATGCTGAGGTAGGTTCCCTCTACGCCTGCTTTGTTGAGAGCTTTTGCTTTTGGCTCTTGTCAGAGGTGCTGCCACGGCCGTCTGTGGACTGGTCTCTGGGGGGATGTGTGCACCCAGAGAGGGTTCATCGGAGCCTGGTCGGGAGACAGAGGCCAGGGGCGAGGACTTGCTCAGAGGCCAGGAGCGGCTGGCTCCCTGCTCTGGCCCAAGCCTGCGGTCACTCAGGGTTACCCTCGTGAGAGCTGACCCGCAGGTGTATTCTCCTCTGAAGACAGTGAGAGTCTGAGCTTCTGGCCCCACAGAGGTGTCTGAGTCCTTTCCTATAACCCTTATGTGTCCTGTCATCAATTGCACATGAGCCCGTCTGTGCAGAAATCACTGCTGGCTGGAATCTCCTGTGATTCTGCGGGTACAGTGGCCTAAGAGGACAGGCGCTGTGGTGGGGAAACGCAGAGTCGGCTCGGCCCCGGGCTCGGCATGAGTGGCCCGGGCCCGCCGCCTCGGTTCCTGACCCTGAAGACGCCAGGGGTGCCCCTGCCGAGACATCTCTGAGGTCCCCAGCCCTCGCATCTGTGCGTGTAGCCAACCTTGTTGACAGAGTGAGGTGCACGCAGGGACCACCCTGCTTCTCTAGGGGCCTTTGCTGCCCCCACGGAAAGCCAAGTCCTTGGATGGTTGTCCAGTCAGAGTCTGGGCTCCTGCCTGGAGAGCCGGCAAGGGCTCTGGGCGCTGATGGCTGGATGCTGGCCGCCGGCTTCCTGTCGCCCCGGTGTGGCAGGAAGGTGCTGTCCGTGTCCTGTGTGAGGTGTAAACCCTGTCCAGGGAGGAGACACCACACCCCGCTGGGTATACAGCCCTCCTGGAATGGGCAGGGTCCCTTAGGAACTTGGTCTTGGAGGGTCATAAGCTTTCCTACTCTGCCTACGTCTTCTTTTGTATTTTTTCGTATTTATTTATGTATTTGGCTGCATCAGGTCTTAGTGGTGGCGTGTGGATCTTCCGCTGTAGCGTGCTGACTCTCCAGCTATCGTGTGTAGGCTTCGTTAGTCTGCAGCCTGTGGGATCTTAGTTCCCTGACCAGGGAGTGAATCTGCGCCCCCTGCATTGTAAGCGGGGAGTCTTAACCACTGGACCACCACGGAGGTCCCTGCCTATGTCTTCTGAATCCCACCCATGCATCCCCCTGACCCCAGCTCCTAGTACTGTTCTAGGTAAGCAAAGGTGTTTAACAAACACTTGTAAACTGCTTGAAGAATTTAAGCAGTGTTCTCAGAGCTCCCTGGATTCAGACATCACTGGAAAGCAATTGAAGTTGTTCACATGCCTTGGGCTCTTAGCCAGGATGGCCGTGACCTGGGCGCAATCTACCCATCATTCTAGAGGACACATTCCCCACTTCATGCTGCCTCCCTGGGCCTCACCTGGCCAAGGGCTCTGAGTCACTGCATGTGTGTGACGATGGCCCTTTTAACCAAGAGAGACCCAACTACAGAGCCAGGTTTTTGCAAGAATCTGTGTCCACTGTTATATCAGGGCTTTCCTCAGCCTCGTCTTTCATTAAGAATGACAGTCCGGAACTTCTCCAGCTCCAGAGACAGAGCCGTCACCAGGGCACGGGGACCAGGCCACCCCACCCGCCCAACTCTGCTGCTCTAGGAAGGCATCTGCTCTGGGTCCTCTTGAGCCAGGACTTGGGAAAGTCACTGCTCCGGGGTTTCCGAGTGGTGAACATGCACCTCTGTTATCCTGAGGGTCTGCACTGGGTTGGGCTTGGGGGTGGATGTGAAGTGATAATGTTGAGATCCTGCCAGAAAAGAGGTCCATCTGGCCGTCATTCTGATTGTCCCGTGACCAGCTTGTTTGTTTCTGCTGGACGTTGCCTTCGTGCACACACGAGTACATCCAGCATTGTCCCTACTCATTCTGTGTTGTCCACGGTGGAGTGGATGTTATTTCAAAGAGCATCAAGGGCTTCCAGTTGTTAGGAGGTGAGACAGCAAACTGTAGTCTGAGAAGCTTCAGCAACACTTCTGCGAAAGCACCTTGGTTCTGTGAACTGAATGGAAGGGTCCCAGAGAAAGCTAGAGAAGCTTTCGTTGTTTGCTGAAGTGTTGGCGGTAAGGACCTTCCCTGGTGGCTTGGACGGTAAGGAATCTGCCCACAATGCAGGAGACCTGGGTCAGTCTCTGGGTTGGAAAGATTCCTGGAGAAGATAATGGCAACCCACTGCAGTATTCTTGCCTGGAGAATCCTGTGGGCGGAGGAGCCTGGTGGGTTACGGTCCAGGCAAGAGTCAGACACGACTGAACGACTATCACTTTCACTTTTTCGCTGTAATAGAGGCTTCAAGTTCAATGGACTGAATTAGGAAAAAAGATATAAGTCACTGGGTGTAATGCCCTCGATGTCCCATGACACTTTCTTAAAATTTTGGCACCCCCCCCCCCATAAAGTGCATTAGGATGGCAAAAAACACATGAACACGTAAAACAGAGGTATTAAGTGTGAATATTTTCAAGAAGAATTACGTTTTTTCAGTGACTTATTTTTTGTGGACATGGACACTTACGGTTGTGATTATAGACCAAAACACTGAGAAAGTCAAATTTCCAATGAATAAAACCTTTTTTGTGATTGCCCCAGAAAGACAAATGCTTCTTGATAGTCTTAAAAGCCTGCTATGTCTTTCTAGAGGAGAGCTGGAGATCCCGCTCTTTGGTGGGGAGGCCAGACCACCTCCCAGGTGAAAGGCTTGAATCTCAGTGTCCCCAAGAAGCGGGCCGAGGATTTAGGGTCAGACACACGCGTTCATCTCCCCGGAACGCTGGGAGCCAAGCTGGAAGGCACAGTGCGCATGCTGTACTCCAAAATGACAGCGGAGGAGCGGGAAAGCGAGCCTGTGACTCAGAGCTCTCTGCAGTCAGCAGCTCTTCTGGACGAAGCTCTGCAAATACGCTCAACCGGCTCTTTAATTTCGACGCTCCTCGGGGCTCTGGCAGTCTCAGAACCACTGACTCTGGGGGAAATTCCTGGCTCTCGGGCCGGAAGTCGCGGGCGGGTGGAGCCCGGCAGGTGCGGCTGCAGCGTGGGGCCTGCTCCGCGGGCTCCGCCGTCGCCGCGGCGGCACGGCTGCCGTGACTGCGCCCGGCCGCTGTCGAAGAGGAAGTCTTACCCTCGCTCGCTCTACACAAGGGCTGGGATTTCCACTTGGCAAGGGCTGCTGTTTACCTGGGGCCTGCTTCTCCCTGAACTCAGGCAAAGTTCATCCGCAGCCGTTCCCAGAGCCGGCGCCCGCCGATGCCCACGGCCCTGCCCTCGGCGGGAGGCGGCTGCGCCCGCGGGGGCGAGGAGGGCAGCCGGCTGGCGGAGGCGGCCCCGGGCCCTCGCTCCCGGACCCCCGCCGGCCCGCGTCCTTGTAGATTCCGGAGCCCGAGCCCCTGCCGGGCTGGTAAGCCGGGTGCTGGTTGGGGTTCGTGACGAGGCTTCCCCTCGGCGTCACAGCCTGTTGGACTGTCTCACACGCGTGCCTCTCAGCCGCGTTCGGGTCGGCTGTAGTTTAGGTAGAGCTGAGATAAACAGTGCAGATTTCTAGAGCATCCCTGAGCGCGGGTTTTTGGGGCTTCTGTTTTCCGCCGGCGCGTGGTTGAGTTAGTGCCCCGCAGTCTCCCAGCAGCGCTTGGGAAAGACGGGCCTCGAGGGGCCTGAAGGGCGGGGCCCCTGGGGGGGGAGTGGGGGTGGTGAGTAGGAGCCCTGGCCTGTGTCCTAAGGTCCAGGTCCGGTCCTCCTTGTTTGAGGCAGGGGGCCGGGAGGCTCAGGAGTGGGACTGAGTCACACAGTACCCTGTTGGCCCAGAGTCGCCCTGGGTCTTCCCCTGGGCTACTCTCACTTTGAAAATTTCTGCCCTTCTTGGTCAAGTACTGCACACGATTATCTCGTTTTCAGTCTTAAGTCAGACCAGCACTGCTGGCTTCTGAGTGGAATTTGGATTTTCCCCTGCTTGGCCTTGCTTCATTTTGGACAGTTCCTGACTCGGGAACCAGGCCCACCTGCCCTGCCAAGGTTTGCCAACAGGGACACGCCAGAGGCGGGCGGGGCCTGGTATCCCTGCCCAGGTTGTGCTTGAGTGTGCGGCATGCCCGCTGCAGAGGCCAGCTCGTCCTCAGGATGGCATTACGCTGTGCTGGCCCTCACTCCTCTCTGGGAGGCTCGCACTGCCCTTGGTTCCCCGCGGGCCCCAGGGCGGGTGACGCGTCACCCTGGAGAAAAGCCAGTCCCACTGTGTGCCCTGCCTGTGTGCCCTGGAGGTCCCAGCCCGGTGGGCAGCCACCCTCGCGGCACGTGCCGTCCTTTCAGTTTTGAGAAAAAGCATTATTTTTATTTCTGCAGGAGCTTCACCTTGAAGCTGAAGGAGTGGTTCCCGTCCCCACCCACAGATCCCTGATGCCCATCCCGATGAGCACTCCGTCTCGTGGGAGGACACGCAGCGGAACAATTTATTACCGTCATTTCTACGTCCATTCCACTTTCCATTTTGATATTAAATTATCTGCCATAAAGTGGGAGGAATTATGGTCTGTGGGCCTTTCCCTTCTCCCTGCTGTTTATGTGGACAGGCTGCTGGGAAGAATGCCCCTTCTTGACCAGAGGATGTGGCAGGTCAGGAAGTCAGAGGGTCACACCCCGGAGTCACTTTCTGCTTCTCCATCGGCTAGTATTTGCCTTGTTTCTGCCCGGAGGAGGCGTGGGGGTGGATGGCCCTTTGTGTGGACCACATGAAGCTTCCAGTCTATTCCAGGAACACAGGAGGCGGGCATGCTGAGCAGCGATGCTGTCGGGGGTGGAGAGACCTCTGGTGGCTGGGACATGGGGACAGGTGTCCCAGAGCCGTGGGCAGGGCTTCCCAGAAGGATGGTCAGCACAGCCCTGAGCTGGGCAGCAGCCGGAGAGGGAGGAGGATGCTGGAAGCGGGGAAGCCAGGGTGTGAGCCTGGAGCCCTAGCCAGGGGCCCCCACAGGCTGAACAGTCGAGCGATCATCCCAGGCTTGCACCAGGAAGACAGAGGGCCAGGAACCACTGATCGTAGACCCACTGCTTTGAATCTCACTCAAGAGGTGAGGCTGACGACGTGAGATGTCCTTGGAGGTGAGGACATTCGAGTTTATCCGGAGGGCCTGCTCATGGCCACCCCGAGAGGGGCTGTCATGCACGGGGGCCCCTGCCAGGTCGCAGCTGTGCGGGGTGGACTCGGGGCCCCTGGAGCTCAGAGGAGCCGCGTGAGTGCTGTTCTTTGTCCCCGACAGGCGGGCTCTGTCTTACATGCACGTGGGCTGGAGGTCTTTGCTGGGTCCCTGCTGACAGAATGTTGGACAGAAGGGTCTACAACGTCTCTACTTAGTTCAGATGCCTCTTTCTTCTGGGCAGGGGGCTTTGGGGGGCTTCCCCTCCCCCACATCCAGACACTGCCCAGGTCCTGGAGCAAGTTTAGGGCATCCAGAAGTAACCGTCCACTGGCAGTGGCTGAGAACGCCCCCCCAGGTGCCACCCCAGGCTTGGCAGAGGTCACTCACTCTTTCAGGACGGCGCCAGGCCATCTGGGTCAGCAGAAGGGTGCTGGTCCCGGAGCCACCTTGGCCTTGGGCCGGTTATTTTGGCCCTGTGCCTACATTTCCCTCACACCAGTGTCAGGGTTCTTGTGGGGGTTAAAGTGATCCAGAAAACCTCCCAGCTGAGGGCCTTGATGTTAGCCCTCAATAGGCAGGTGTTAGTTCTAATTCTTCAGTTCTTAAGGCACCTCTGAGACAGTCTTTATTATCCCATTTTATAGGAGAGGACAAGGGGGCTCAGAGAGGTGAGGCGGTCTCCCCAGGCCGCACCGCTGGCGACCTGCCTTTGGGTCCCCGAAGCTCGGCAGTCTTGGTCTTGTCTCCAGGCTCCTGTTTATTCTGTATCCCGGCACCTCTTTCCGAGCATCTGAGCAGCCCAGCCCGGTGGCCCTGGCTCCTCCCTCCCGGATCCTCTCTCCCTCTGCTGTCCCCGAGGACCACCGATCTGTGGTTTGAGGTCTTTGCTGCCGATTCTGAGTGTGGGTCTCTTCTGTCTCACTGGCTCAGTTTCCTCCTGGATGAACTGAAAGTGACCACAGGGGCTGATTCCTAGGTCGCCAAATGGTCACAGAACGTCAGTGTCCAAGGATGGAGCCCAAGGTGAGGGGGACCCTGGGCTTGCAGGTGCCTCCTTGGGGCACTGAGGATGGGAGGGTCGGGCTCCAGGAAACACGGAGGATTCGAAGGCTGGGCTTTCAGGCAGCCTCACCAAGGGAGGTCTCACTGGTCAGCGTGCTTCCGGCGGGACTGAAGCAGCTCGTCGTCAGAGACCGCAGGGCCCCTGGGGTGCCTGGAGCCTGTCGTGCACAGCTGTGCAGACCTCTGAGGCTCTGAGACCTAGGGCTCCTCTCTCCCGGGGCAGGGAGGAATCCAGGAGGAGACAGAGCGTTTTAAATGACCTCATCTGCTACCCACTCTCAGGCTCCAAAGACAAAGCTGACGTCAGCTCATATTTGCAATCATTTTTCCTCTTTCCTGCAAAACGGCCCCTGCTGCTGGGAGAGCATTTGGCAGCCGGCCCCGTTGTGGGCTTGCCAAGGCACAGTTCCATCCCTGGGAACATTTCTCAAGTGCCCACCGTGGGGGCGGGGAGGCCACAGCTCCCCAGCAAGGGTCTCTGATGCGGCTGGGGCCTCTCCAGGCCCGGGTCTCAGGGGGCACCTGGGGCTGCTCCCCACAGACCTGGAGAAGCACCAAAGAGCTGGGTCTGCTCCGACCCTGGAAAGGGCCCTCGGGGTGGTGGGGAGGGAGGATCGCTGCCAGGCTTGTCTGGTGGAGGAGCTGAGACTGCCTTCCTGCCCTCTGAGCAGGCATGTCTTGGCACGGGCCCCGGAAGGAGGCCGGAAAGGGTAGGGGGCAGGAGACCCAGGGTCCGCCCAGGATTGGATGGTGGAGCTTGGTGTTTCCCGGCCGGGAGGCCGAGGCAGAGAGGCAAGTGGCCGCGTCGGCCCAGCCAAGTAGCCGGGAGTTTGCAGAAAATCCACCCCCTGAGTGATGGCTCCAATTTTGTAAGTGCATTTCCACCACAGAGTAGCCCCCTGCAGACCCATAAATAGTGAGCGGTGAAGTGTCTCTGTGTTGCCAGGTTGCTGTCCCCAGCGCAGGCAGTGGAGAGGGGCCTGGGCCTGTCCAGCCGGCAGGTGTGTCCCCAGTCCCCACCTTCTCAGGCTCCCGAGGGGGCTCCTGTCCCCCCCGCCCCCCGGCCAGGCCACCCTTCCCCGGGCTCCTGACCTCACCCCAACATAAGGGCTGCACACAGATGTTCAGGTTACATCTCAAGCTCAGGTGTTCCTACAGGAAAGACAGTTGCCCGTTGATCCACAAATGTTTATGGGTAGGTCCGTGCCAGGACCTACCTGCTCAGAGAGCGTGACCACAAGCTCAGCTCTTTTACTGGGCAAGCCTGGCAGCAATGCCCACGAGCACCCTTTGCCCGGAACGTGGAACAGTTAAGATGCTGGCTCACGAGGAAGCATTATGAGCACAGGCTTGCAATCGTGCGTCTCATCTTCATTCTAAATGCACGTGAACAGCACCCACTGAGACCAGTGCCGGGGACACTGGGGGCCGATGTTTACTCAGCGGGAAGAATATGGAACTTTCTGATCTGGTCCCCCGTCCTGAGGCCAAGGAGACGCGCCCACCCGCCAGGGGCAGCCCAGCTCTATCGATGGGTGACTCAGGCTTTACCGGTGAGGGTGCGATTCTGCAGGCTGTGAACGTCTGCTCTGCTGCGAACAGCCCGCCTCAGCCCTGCGTACACGTCCCACTGTACACGCGCCCACGATGGCTCTCCTTCTCACGGCCCTGTCTTCGTCCTGAACGTGATTTCAGGGGCACAGACTCCTGGACTGTTGAGTTCTGTTTGCAGTTTAGAACAGTGAGATGCAAACTTCCACTTGCGAATGAACTGGGGTTTAGCGCTCTGATAACCAGCATGAAGGCCACCACCCACGTGAATTCAGGCGGCGCAAAGCTGGTCCGAGGCTGCTCCTCAGGGCTGACCCCAATCCTGATGGGTGACTGTCCCTTCAAGGGGTCCCAGTTCAGACGGCAGGAACCCCTGAGTCTATGGTCTCTGGCCTCCCTGTGGCTCTGCACGAGCTTGACCTGGCAGGTGCAAGAAAACCCGTAGGCCAGTGAGCTGGGCCCCGGACCCACCCTCTGAATCTGCCCGCCTGGACGCTTAGGGTCTCTGCGCCTCGGGCCTCATCTGGGAAGAGGGCCGCCGGCCCCTGCCCCTCGGGTCCCGTGAGGGTTCTGTGAAGGTGCCGGTGGAGGCGGGGAGGGAGCCAGCAGGGGCTTTGTGGCCGCCAGGTCCATCCGTGCCGGGTTCTGGCGTCGCACGTCCCCGGAAGCCCGGGGTGACCGCAGAGGCCGCCTCTCCGGGGGTCGCTGGCCCTGGGCCCCAGGCCGCCCTCCGCCGCCTCCCACCCTCCCACGGGCCTCCTCAGTCTCACGGGTCTGTGTTTCCACGCGCCCGCCTCGCTGGGTTTTTGATCTGCTTTCTTTGTTTCCTGGGGCTTTTTGAGGAGAGAAGACACTTTGTAAAAGTCTTTTAAACCACCTGAAATACTTCAAAGTCAGTTCTCAGCTTTCCACCTTTATCTGGAGACACACGCAGCCGTGGCTGGCTTCTCGAGGAGACGGCGGGGCGAGGCCAGCCTGATGTGGCCGCAGACTGACGGTCAGGAGGCCTCCCCACGCGTCCGCAGGGCGTGGCGGCTGGCCTCCCGTGTCCCCCTTCCCCTGCGCCCCTTCAGGCTGCTCGCCGCCCCAGACACGGCCCCGGGCTGGGGCCCCAGGACGCCCATGCACTGGGATGGCCTCGTGGATTGGGGGCTCACAGAGGCACAGGGCTCACAGGGGCCGCCAGAGGCCTCCTGGCCTCGCCCCCGCGCCGGGGCTCTCTACACAGCGGCTCTGACGGGGCCCTCGACCCCAGGCGCGCATCGGGGACTTGCTTCGGCAAACAAGAGCGGTTCTGGGGCCGCCGACTCCTGCACTCGCCCCACCTGGCCTGACGGGTCGAGGCCGTCCTCTGGAGCCCCAGTCCAGATCCTCACGCCCCGGGGTGCGCCTTTCTCGGCAGAAAAGGCAAACTTCTCGCTGAGCGGGCGGGTGTGTGACCCTCTAAGACAGCGGGGTCAGAGGGGCGTCTTCTTGCTTCCTCCAAGGCGGTGGCCCTGGGATCCCCTTGGGAAGGCTTAGGGTGCTAAGGGCCCAGGTCCCCTCCATGCAGCTCCTTCCCTCCGTCCCCTCTGCATCCCCGACCCCGAGGCAGCAGCTGGGCCTTCACAGTGCTCAGCCCTGGGCCCCCTGCCTTCCCCCCTCCTCCGGCTCCACGTGAGCACCCTCCCGCACCCCGATTAACCAGGTTTAGCTGTCGGGTACAGCCTCAGGCTCAGAGATGCCCACCGTGGTGCTTAAATGAGCCCGGGAGTTATTCCTGTCACATGCAGAGGCCTGGAAATCTCTGCTCCCCCCAGACGGACATGAGCTTCCGGCCTGTCTGGTCCAGGCTCATTTGCAACAACACTCCGGCCACAGAGGAGGGGACGGGAGAAGATGAGATGCGACGGTCACAAAGGTGACGACAGGGTTGCAAGGTCCCTTCCCTCCTCGTTCCACCGGGGAGAGTCCTGCCTGCTTGGACTGAGCTCTGGGGAGGGGGCACGTGGCCTCCATGGAGGCCAGGGGCGGGAGGCCCTGTGTGAAGGAAGGGAGGGGGTATCGGGCTTGAGCGAGGCTCTAGCACCACGGTCCTCGCCTCTGGTCTTTCCTGCAGGCACTCTGTTCCCACAGGGATTTTCCCAGAGTGCCTTGTGTGGTGCGGGAGGGGGGATGCTCGAGGAAGCCGTTTGTTCTCTCTCTTCTGCTGACAACTCTGGTCACAGGATCCGGCCTGATCAGCCAAAAGAAAGCTGGCTGCCGAGGCTTCCTGTGGCCCCCGAAGGACTCCCAGGCCTTCTCCTGGGGGTTGGAGGAGGCCGGCCAGTGGGCGTCCCTCTCAGCCTGTGTTTCTCATGCTTGGATGTGGTGCTGTGGTTCGATCCTGGCAAGGACCCGGAGTGGGCCGCACCCAGGCTGCGTCCTGACGTCTGCTGTGAGCCCCGCCGCCCTCGGTCTCCCTGGCATTGGTCACTCTCCTCCCACCCCCGTTGCCAGGGCTCGGGCCTAGGGGCCCTACAGCCCACGTCCTGACAGCCTCTGCTCACGCCTCTTCATCCAGACCCAGCTCCCAGGCCCCCGGCTTTCTGCCTCACCGGGGGAAAATGTCGGCGCCTTTCCAGAAAGGTCGAAGGATCCGTCCCCCTGGAGGGAGGCCATGGTGCTCCCTGTGCCCCGGGGAGGGGCCAGGTGAGGGCGTGGGGAAGTGTCCGTGCGGGAGGTGGTCCCAGGAGTCAGGGGTGAGCGAGGAGCGGCTGGGAGGCTGTGCACAGGAGGACGCGGCTCCGATCTGTGAGGCAGGGACGCCCCTGGAGTTGCCTCTCGGTGGGGGGGGGGCAGGCCTCTGCCCAGAGCTGTCCTCCTCCAGCCGGGGCGGGGGGCGCTGCCTCTGGGGGCGTCTCAGAAGAGCCCGAGGAACGACAGAGAGCCCTCGGACGGCAGGGAGCGGCACGGAGCCGTCCAACCCGCTGATGGAGTCAGGCAGCCCGAGAAACTCCCCCCACTCCCCCGCCAAAGACAGGCTCCACACACTCAGAGAGAACCGTCGCCCAGACACCGACGCCAGGCAAGACCGCCTGCCACGCGGCGCTCCCCGTGTTTCACGCCACTCGGAGGATTTTGCGTCTGGCTTTCCGTGCGTAGATGCTGTTTTCCAGTCTGTCCTGGGAAGACTCATAACCACACTGTCCACCTGTCTCCCTCCCACCCACGGCAGAGCACAGGCGATGGGCTCCCAAGACCTGGGTCCTTCACGATCGGAGAGGGGACTTCCCACAGAAACTCAGGACGTGGCATTTTCACTCTAGCATCTTCGATGCAAGGAACATTCCCCTCAGTCGACAGGGGACCCTGAACATGGATTCACAGAGATTTAAACCCCTGGTCTGAAGGGAACAATCTTTACACAGTCATCATCTATCAATGCACTTAATGTTTTAAAAACTTTTATTTATCTTTGGTAATCAACCTAGGAATACAGCCCAGAAGACTTAATTATGGCTTCAGGAGTGAATGCCAGTGTTAGTATTCCTGACAGTGTGAAATAAAATTGGCAAAGTGGTAGAGAGAGCAGAGGGGAGGGAGGGGGAGGCGGCCCTGCCCCCGGTCTGTAGAGTGGGTGTCAAGAGACGCCTGGACAGCTGGCAGAAGGGACAAAGTGTCTCAGCTCAAGGTATCAACTTGAGTCAGAGGAAAACTGGAACTATCGGACAGGAGCACAGCTACTGGGACTCCCCTCATGGGGCAGTGGAGAGGAATCCGCCTGCCAATGCAGGGGACGCAGGTTCGACCCCTGGTCGGGGAAGATCCCACGTGCAGCAGAGCAACGAAGACTGTGCGCCCCAGCTACGGAAGCTCGAGCGCCCTGGAGCCGCTGCCCCGCAGCACGAGAAGCCGCGCGATGAGGCGGCCCTGCACTGCAGGGAGGGGTAGCCCCAGCTCGCCCCGACTAGAGAAGATCCCAGCGCAGAGATGAGGACCCAGAGGTGCCAAAAAAACCCCAAACCCAAAAAACAAACCAGCGTAGCTACCGAATGACTGGGGGGTCTTGAGAAGCAGTGAGTGAGGGGCCCTTTGCTTGTCTTGAGCGGCCCCCACAGAGAGTTTCTAAAGCTGAAAACTTGAAGGAATAGAGACTGTCCTGCCAGGGCAGACAAAGTTGTGCTGTTTACAAACACGCTCAGAAGTGTCAGCTGTGCAGCTTCGAGGGGAGCTATTTCCAGCTCGTGTTAACTGGGTGGGGGTTCGGGGTGGAGGTGCAGCCTCGGCTGTGGTTTCGGCCGGGCAGGCAGCTTCCACTGGCACTGAGGATCTGTGTCCCTGAGATGAGCCGGTGCTGAAAAGTGTGGCCCGGCCCCCCTCCTCCTGCGGGGTCCCTTGGATGGGGCAACCACCTCCCAGGTCAGTCAGTCAGTTCAGTCAGTTCAGTCGCTCAGTCGTGTCCGATTCTTTGAGACCCCATGAATCGCAGCACGCCAGGCCTCCCTGTCCATCACCATCTCTCGGAGTTCACTCAGACCCACGTCCATTGAGTCGGTGATGCCAGCCAGCATCTCATCCTCTGTCGTCCCCTTCTCCTCCTGCCCCTAATCCCTCCCGGCATCAGAGTCTTTTCCAATGAGTCAACTCTTCTCGTGAGGTGGCCAAAGTACTGGAGTTTCAGCTTCAGCATCATTCCCTCCAAAGAAATCCCAGGGCTGATCTCCTTCAGAATGGACTGGTTGGATCTCCTTGCAGTCCAAGGGACTCTCAAGAGTCTTCTCCAACACCACACTTCAAAAGCATCAATTCTTCGGCGCTCAGCCTTCTTCACAGTAAAAAAAAAAAAAATTCAGAAGGTTCTAAAAGGCAAAACTCGAATTTGCTGTAGGCTGGCCACTGTTTATACACTACTTACACTGTATGAGGTATTATAAACAACATAGAGATGATTTAAAGCATAGGAAGGATGTGCATAGGTTATATGCAAATACTGTGCCATTTTATGTGAGAGCCTGGAGCATCCTTGGATATTGGTGCCCACGGGAGTCCTGGGTCCAGTGCCCCCTGCAGATACCTGGCAACAGCTGCTTGCCATCTGCCCTTCACGGGACAGGCTTGCCCGCGTGCTCCTTAGGGGCGGGCATTCACCTGGCCCTCCCCAGCAGGAGGACTCACTCATTCGCTCATGCACGGCTTCATCCGCAAAGGTCTAACAAGCAGTGACTTCGTAAGAGGATCCACCCCCTGGCGATGTTGGCGCCACAAAAGTGGTATGAAAGATGTGTTTCCTCCTCAAGAAGAGCAGGTCTGAACTAGCCATTCAGGCCCCCTCTGTCTCAGACTGGGGCCCTTCCTGCAATTCCGCCACCGTCCGCTGTCATCAAGCCTGGGGTCCCCAGGGGATCAGCAGCATGAGTTCAGTCTGAATTCAGCTTTTCCAAAGAGGAGCGCTACCCTGGAGGTGGAGAGGGTCCCATCTTCCCCTGGAGAGCTCAGAGACCCAGATGTTGCTGGACGGCGCAGCCTCGTGGGTCCCAGGCGGTGTCTCACTTACCGAGGAGTCCCTGAGGGCGTGAAACAGACCACCCAAAGAGCCCCCTGACCCTCAGCCCCTCTTCAAAGCAGGTCTGACTTGGTTTACAAACATTTCGTGGAGTTGTTCACGCACAGATGGGGAGAATGGAGGGCCCAGAATTAATAACCCGAGTTTGCGGGGGAAAGTTCTCAAGAAGGTGCAGCGTGAGGGCTACGATCTGATGGGGGTTTGGCGCGCTCAGCCAGGAGGGCCAGCCAGGACGGAGCTGGGTGGTGGTGCAGGGGTTTTCAGCTGCTGCAGGCGATCCTCCCACCGCCTGGAGAGGGGCCGCTCCTGGTGGCAGGTGGGCTTTAAAAACATCTCCTCCTCCACCCAGTCCCGTCCCACCATCCCACCTCCACCGTGGTCCAGAGGTCATCTGGGGCAGAGGTCATCTTCCTGAACGCCAGCCCCGCCCCGCCCCGGGCACGGCCTCCATCACTCTCTTGTCCCCTCATAGAAGGAGCAATGAAATAAATGTGCCTCCGTCGGCGTGTCTGCTCTTGGTGGGGTGAAGGAGAGGCCCCCGTCTTCACGCACAGGCAGCGTCGCTTGTGTGAAGGGCCCCCAGAGTCTGGGTTTCAGCGATACCTCGGCCCGCTTCCTCACACGCCTCCCCTTCCCTGGGGCTGATCCAGGCCCTCTCTGCCCCAGACGCGCCCCCACTCCACCGCTGATCACAGCACACGCGTCCCTCTGCGTTCACGTCTCTCCAGGACCCGGCACGGCGCCGCGCTTCCGCCGCCGTCCTCGCCTTGGGGCCTCCAGGTGGCCAGGCGCGCCCCGGCTGGGCTGCGTCGGGAGCGTTCGGGGGGCTTGCTTCCCGGGCAGCGGATGCCGCCGGCGTGGGGGGCTGGCTCGCACGCGCTGAGCTCACTGGCGGCTCTTCCTCTCCCCGCGATGTTTGGGTTTAGTCACGTGCTCTGCGTTAGTTTCCCGCGGAATGGAGCCTCTCCCAGTCCTGGCGGCCGGAGTCCAGGCTTCAGATGTGGGCAGGGCGGGCTCCTCCCGAGGCCTCTCTGCTTTTCTCCCCGTGCCCTCACGGCCTCACCCCTCTGCGTGCCTGTGTCCTGATCTCCTACAAGGACGCCAGTCAGGTTAGACCAGGGCCCACCCTCGTGACCGCATCCACCTTAATCACCTCTTTTAAGGCCCCATCTCCAAATGCAGTCACATGCTGAGGTCCAGGGGTTAGGACTCTGACATATGAACTGGGGTCGGGGTGTGTGTGCAATGCAACCCGTAACAAATTCTGAAAATAAATGAAGTTGAAGCTATTATTTGAAGAAACATCCTTATGGCCAATGAGTTTTTTTTTTTTTAATTAACTTATTTATTTTAATTGGAGGCTAATTACTTTACAATATTGTGGTGGTTCTTGCCATACATTGACATGAATCCCCCATCCTGAACCGCCCTCCCTCCACCCTCCCCATCCCATCCCTCAGGGTCATCCCAGTGCACTGGCCCTGAGCACCCTGTCTCATGCATCAAACCTGGACTGGCGATCTGTTTCACATATGGTAATATACATATTTCACTGCTATTATCTCAAATCACCCCACCTTTGCCTTCTCCCACAGAGTCCAAAAGTCTGTTCTTTACATCTGTGTCTCTTTTGCTGTCTTGCATATAAGGTCATGGTTACCATCTTTCTAAATTCCACATATATGTTAATATACTGTATTGGTGTTTTTCTTTCTAACTTAACTTCATTCTGTATAATAGGCTCCAGTTTCATCCACTTCATTAGAATTGATTAAAATGAATTCGTTTTAATTGCTGAGTAATATTCCATTGTGTACATATACACAAAGGCCAATAAGTTAAAACAAAATCACTCAGATGGATACTAGGCATCTCATCATTCACGAAATGCTGCATTTTGGAGCATTATTAGAAGGGTAACATCGAGCTCTATGTGCCCATAGACGATATGGTCCAGAATGCTTAAAATGCCAATTTTTTTTTTAAAGATAAGAATGGATATAAGCATGACCTGAAGCAAGCCCATCGGAGGCAAGTCGACCTCCCAGCACCCTGTTGGGGTGTCTGGCTCCAGTGACTGGGGAAGCAGGTGAGCATACCTGCGGCCTGGGAGGAGATGGGCAGGGAGGCGGCAGCACTTGGCTGACGGGGACTTTGGCTGGGGGCCTGGGCGCCCGGTTTCCCGTCTTTCCTGCACCCCCACTCCTGTCTGGCAGGCTGTGGAGTCCTGACCCTCCCCAGCAGGGAGGCTGGGTGGCGTTGCCCCCCAGCACTTCAGCTGGTCTCTGCCCCTTCTGGGCGACCAGGGGCCGCTCACGAGTGGACCGATGCTCCTTCTCTCCACTCCTCGCAGAATGGCACTCCTCTTAATCCGTTTTCAGTATTTCTGGACAATCAGCCCAGGTTTTGTGTTGCCAAATTACAGCTACCCCCTCCCCAGAACGGAATCCAGGAGTGTTTTTGTCTAGAACAGTCGCCGAGTCCCAAGGAGTGAAAATCTTTTGAAGAGTAGTATCAGATACACTCTCTCAGCTGGCAACTGCCTATGTTTTATTTACAGCTTCACATTTCCTTAGTTCCGAGGATAATGTTATTTTTGTCCTGAAAATTCAGCCTTCCTATTAATAACAAATGCAAACCCGTGGCCATATCCTGCCGCTGTTCCGTGCTCAGATCAATGGCAGGATGCTACTTCTGCTGTGTGTGTGTGTGTGTGTGTGTGTGTGTGTGTGTGTTTACTGAGAAAACATTTTGTTTTGCTGTGTCTAGTACTCTTTAGGTATGATATGTCCAGAGTGCTTGAAATGGGTCCCGACAGCTTTTCACCCTCCTGGTTTGCTTATCACCTAACATAGATGACTCACAGGAATTTTAGTCCAGTTTTTAGAGGCAGAATTTTGGAGGTTAAAGATGTTAAGACCGTGGGCTTTTGCAGCCTCATCGCAGAGAAGAAAGGGAGGAAGGACGAGAACGTAGAGGCTGCAGGTCCTCTGTGAGTCAGCAGCACAGTTAGTGCTGGAACGCTGGGACCCTCTCTCAGTGGGACCCTTCCTCTTTGCTGATGGTTCCTTGACTGAAGCATGGATTCACGGAGTTGGCCATCCTGCAGCTTGGAGTCTGCTCTGTGGGCCGTCCGTGATGTTAAGGGACGCAGAGCCAGGGCGTCGAGAGGGAATTGTTTGTATGACCTGGATTTCCGACCGCCTGGTCGTGCTGGTGGCGAATCGCTGCGTCTTCATTTTCCGATTGGTGCGCCCAGAGTCACTTTTAACTGGTAATTGCCCAGCTGCCCATGCTGTTATTGGTATTGGCGTCTCATGTGTGCACAGGGCTGGAACTGATTGGCTGAACTGCTGGATCAAGCCAGAAACATATAACCATACTTGAAGAATCCAATTAGACGTTTAGGGAAATAGCAGTTCCCCCCACCACGGCCCTCCCCCCCAGAGTCTCTCTTTGTACGATTCAGATAGGAAGCAATCTTGGAACCATCTGAAAACATGCACAAGCCCGCCGCTGCTCCCTGGAGGGAGGGAGTATCGATCTCGCGCTGCTTCTATTGATTTAATGTCACCTCTGTGATTTAATCATGTTTTCTTTCCTCTCTGTTTGCAGTCTTTCTTCTATTGTCTGCCATAAGCAGCCAAGGCCTTTCAGCCGCTGAGCTGGTCAAAATAACTTTGTTTTCCGTTTGCATTGTTTTGAAGAAATGATTAAACCGCTCAGGGTGGGACATTGGTGGCTGTGTTTTGAGGAGTGTATGATGTCGCGGGGCTCCCGAGTCTTGGCCTTGGAGCCCCAGCCGCAGGGTTGGTGGGGGTCTCGGCCAAGGGGGCAGGGGCGGCTTCCCCTTCAGCTCCGAGGGAAGCGCTTGCTCCGTGGACGATGCCCTTCTCGCCCCTCCTCCTCCCCCAGGCCACAGAAGCCATGGTCGAGACGGCCGCTCGCGCGGTATGAGTGGTCCAAAGGGAGACTTTGGGCCGTACTTTGTCTTAGAGTTGCTTTGATCACGAGGATGACTCCGATCGGTGCTGGCGTGGCAGCCCCGAGGGGCGGCAGACAGCTGGAGGGCCGCTACGGGCGGCGTGGAGGCCCTGGCCATCCGTGGGTCCCGGCCAGCTGTCACCGAGTCGTGCTGTCTGTCCCTGTCTGGGCAGAAGAGCCCAAGACACGCAAGTGTGTGTTGTGTGGAGGGGATGAGAGTCTTCTCTGGAATGCCCCCGACTCAAGAGCTTTGCTGTAAGATTTTAAAAAAGGTGCTTTTTCCTTTTTTAGAGAAACTTTTTCCTTTATTTTTTTAGAAGCAATAGACATAGACAGGCAGACAGGGAGAGGGAGAGAGGGGATGAGAGAGAGAGAGGCAGGCAGGGAGAAATAGCTAGCTGGTTCTAATCAGCGATCTCCATGAATGTTGGCAAGGACCAGCCTAGGGGTCCAGACCCTGGTGGGTCCTCCTTCCCTGGGGCCGAGACTGAGGTTCCCTGGGCTCTGAATCTGCCCTGATGGTGCTCAGGTCTCTGTCTCCCTTTAGGCGGCACCCTCTGCCTTCCCCTCCTTCTTCATCCATGAAGATTAGGATGAAATGCTACCTCCAACTTGACTAAACGTTTTAGCCCCGAACTCAGGAGATAGTGGAGGATGGAGGAGCCTGGTGTGCTGCCGTCCATGAGGTCGCAAAGAGTCAGATATGACTTAGCTACCCAACAACAACAAAACTAAACCTTCTAGAAGTTAAGAATCACTTAATAAAACAAGGTGCCCGAAAGAAGGAATAAAAATGGCACTCACTGCTCAGGTAGCGTGGAGGAAGCCCTGTGTAATGTTAAGCCCATGGGGGTGACCCTCGTAATGTCCATGAACGTTTGTAGGGTCCAGTTCATTCGTTACCATACAGAAGAAGGTAAATAAATACACCAGACATTCACGAAGCTACGACAGGAGGAAAGACAACAAGGAGAACAAAAGCAAGAAAAGCAGGGAAAGCAAATGGCAGGCGGGAATGAGCCTGTGAGAAAACAGAGGGCTGGCAACCGGGGTCGCAAGGCCATAGCTGGCTGTTTGGGAAAAAAAGATAGAAATAAAGACATGCAAAAAGTGAAATAAAAAGAAATAAAATGTATGGCATTAGAAGATACAAATACATAGTATTGGAAAATGAGATCTAAATATGGAGATGTGGTTATTAAGAGTAAACCCGAGAGTGAATATGACCGTAATAGAATTCTCTGCCTGTAAATGTGTGGATTTTTCACACACTGAATTGTTTTCTGGAGAACACAGATACGCAAAACAGGCTCAATAAGAGGTCTAAAGCATGGATGGATCGATGTCCTGGGAATAAATTCTTCATGTTGTTAAGAGTTACTACCAAATGGAAACATAAGTCTGAGAGTTTTAGCAGCAAATTCTTTTAAACCAACAGGGAAGGGATAATTTTCTTTAACATATTTCTTAGAGCAGTTTTGGGTCACAGCACACCTGAAGGGCACAGGCAGAGATCTCCCACGTGCCCGCTGCCCCACTCACGCACCGGTGGTTGTTCAGCCTATCGACTCAGAGTCGTGTGCAACTCTCTGCCACCCCACGGACTGCAGCACGCCAGGCTCCTCTGCCCTTCACTGTCTCCCTGAGTCTGCTCAAATTCATGTCCATTGAGTCGGTGATGCCATCCAACCACCTCATCCTCTGTCGTCCCCTTCTCCTGACTTCAATCTTTGCCAGCATCAGGGTCTTTTCCGATGAGTCAGCTCTTCGCATGAGATGGCCAAAGGATTGGAGCTTCAGTTTCAGTCCTTCCAATGAGTATTCAGGGTTACTTTCCTTTAGGATTGACTGGTTTGCTCTCCTTGCAGTCCAAAGAAGTCTCAGGAGTCTTCTCCAGAGCCACAGTTCAAAAGCATTAACCACTCGTGCATAACGTCTCCCATTACCAACTTCCCCCCAGCTCCCAGCAGAAGGTGTTTTGTGTTTGTTTGTTTTTAACCAAGGTTGAATCTGCATTGACTTCATTATCACCCAAAGTCCACAGTTTACATCAGGGCTCACTCTGGTGTTGAACACTCTGTGGGTTTGCACGTGTATCCGCTGTGGTATCCCCTGGAGCGGTTCTACTGCCCTGAAAATCTGTGCTCATCCACTTGGTCCCCTGCCCGCAGTCCCGGGCCACCACTCGCCTCTTTGCTGCCTTCTGAGTTTGCCTTTTCCAGCATGTCGTGTGGTTGGGGTCACAGTGTGTAACCTTTTGCAGACAGGTTTCTGTCGCTCCGTCATCAGCGTTTACATTTCCTCCAGTCTCTCTATGGCTTGACAGCTCATTTCTTTTTAGTGCTGAATAACGTTCCATTGCGCTTCGCTGGTGGCTCAGACGGTAAAGAATCGGCCTGTAATGCTGGAGACCTGGGTTTGATCCCTGGGTCAGGAAGATCCTCTGGAGAAGGGAACGGCCACCCGTTCCAGTATGCTTGCCTGGAGAATCCCATGGCCAGAGGAGCCTGGAGGGCTACAGTCCATGGGGTCGCAAATCGTGGGGCATGACTGACTGGTTTTCACACTTTGCAACGTTTCATTGTCTAGATTCACCACAGTTTATTTATCCACTGAAAGACATCTTTGTTGCGTCCAGGTTGTGGCGATTAAGAATAAAATGTCTATAAACATCCCCCTGCACATTGTTGCAGAGACAGGAGTTTTCAGCTCCTTTGGGTAAATAGCAAGGAAAATGATCGCTGGATCGTATGGTAAGAGCATGTTTAGTTTGTAAGAAATAAATTGAAAGAGAATAACTTGCAAATGCTCCTGAGACTATGAAGATAGTTTGTGCTCAATAGGTCTCTTACAGTGAAGAACATTGACCGGTAGGTGTTCCTGTTTGCAACAACTGGTTGGAAAATTTAAGGGGAGAAAATGTCATATTCATTATAGTATATAAATTGCCTTGGAATAAATTTAAGAAGCATACAGAATTCCTATAGCAAACAGCCAAAACATTTTCATTTAATGAAATGGAAAGGTATGCCATGTTCCCACATGTAAAAAATCATTATTATAAAGATAGTTTTCTCATAATTAATTAAAAATAAAATATAACTCAAACAGAAACAGACTCACAGACATAGGAAAAAAACTTAACGGTTACCAGAGGGGAAAGTGAAGTGAAGATGGCTCAGTCGTGTCTGACTCTGTGTGACCCCACGGACTGTAGCCCACCAGGCTCTTCTGTCCGTGGGATTCTCCAGGCAAGAACACTGCAGTGGGTTGTCATTTCCTCCTCCAGGGGATTTTCCCGACCCAGGGATCAGATCCAAGTCTTCTGCATTGCAGGCAGACTCCCCTTTTGCAGGCTGACTCTGCAGAATCTGCCTGCAAAAGGGGAGAAGAGAAGGAGTGGATTAGGAGTGTGAAATCAACAGATTCAAACTACTATACAGAGAACAGAGAAACGACAGTCATTCACTGCATGGCGCACGGGACTACATTCATCATCTTCTAATAACCTATAGCGGAAAATGATCTGAAAAATATGCATGCACATAACTGAGTATATATAGTTTCATATATGTAAAAATCTGGACTACTCTTTGCTATACACTTGAAACAGCACAATATTGTTCAATTAAAAAAATATATCTGTACCTGTTTGCAACAACTAGCTTTTATATTTTTAAATATAAAAATACTTCAACTAAAAAAATACATCAGTTAAAAAAATACTACTGCTGCTGCTGCTGCTAAGTCGCTTCAGTTGTATCTGACTCTATGCGACCCCATAGACGGCAGCCCACTAGGCTCCTCTGTCTTTGGGATTCTCCAGGCAAGAATACTATATTTCAATTAAAAACATATAATGTAATCTCAACCAAAATTGTGTAAGGATACTTTTGGAACTTGACCAAGTTCAGTTCAGTTCAGTCGCTCAGCCGTGTCCGACTCTTTGCGACCCCATGAATTGCAGCACGCCAGGCCTCCCTGTCCATCACCAACGCCCGGAGTTCACTCAGACTCACGTCCATCGAGTCAGTGATGTCATCCAGCCATCTCATCCTCGGTCGTCCCCTTCTCCTCCTGCCCCCAATCCCTCCTAGCATCAGAGTCTTTTCCAATGAGTCAACTCTTCGCATGAGGTGGCCAAAGTACTGGAGTTTCAGCTTTAGCATCTTAAGTCTAAATTAAAGAGATAACAATAAGTGGGAATACAGAAAGATTTTTAGAAAAGCATATTAATAGTATATTTGCTGTCTCAGATTAAAAGTATTGTGAGGACATATTGAATCCACCAGTGTGAAAATAGTAAATCAATAGGGGAAAAAAAACAAAACTGAGAAATAGATGCAATATTTAAAAATCTAGTATATAATAAAACGTGCATTTCACATTAGTGGGGAAAGAGTAAGTTATTCATGAAAGGTGCTGGGACACCGTCTCACGACTCAGAGAAGAAGGATTTGAATTATACTTCCTATCAGACATCAAAATAGACTTCATGTGGATTAAATAATTCCATGAGAGAGAAAAATGAATCGGGAGAGAACAGAGCAGTGTTTATCTGACCTTAGAAAGGAGAGGACCCTATAAAGGCAAAGATTGAGGTTTGACTATATTAAATTCTAAATATCTGCAAATTAAAAATAGTATTTCAAGGTAAAATGCAAACAAAATGTACTGGGAAAAATCCACACGTCACAAAGAGGCAAAATTCTTAAATACTCCAGTGAGGATCCATAAGAAAAAGTGGAACATCCAAGGAGAAAAGTGAGCAAATAACATCAATAGACTATTCATTGAAGCAAGACAAATTGCCAGTGAGAGTAAGTAAAGTATTCAACCCCACTAGCAGTTAAATAATTAACAGTATAATTAAAATAATAGCTTTTAATGATCAAATGGGCAGAGATAAAATACTGAGATAACAACCAGCCCAGATGGGCAAAAGACTAAATGACGAAACTCTTGTGTCCACATATGAGTGAACTGGTACAATTTTCTGGAAGCACTTTTATTACTGTTAATCAGGCTTCTTAAGGCTTAAACCACTTGACCTAGCAATAAACCTCTCCTAGGAATTTATCCTAAAAATAATTTTAAAAAGCTGCATGCAATAATTTTTATTTCAATGTCATAAATTGTCCCAAAAGATTGGAGACAACATCAATAGCTAAAATGAGAGACTGTCCAATAAAAAAGCCCTATTTATGTAATGTGATACCACAGTCATAAGTATGAAAAAAATCTAACGAGTTGGAAGATCTGCATCATGTAATAAGTGACAGAAAGGATGCTTCTTGTAAAAAATTTCCTAAGTCCAATAACGTAAAATAAGTGTTCTGTAGGTATAAGTCCTTAAAATAGTTACTGTTTGACTCTAGCTGGTGCAATTAGGGGAGATTGAAAGCTACCTTTGTGTAGCTTCCGAATTTTGTACAATGAACACGTATTACTTTTATAATCGTGGGGGAAAAGGGAGTACCATGAGGCTGAAGGAAGGGCTTTGCAGACTCAGGGGAGGAAGGAAGGGTGTAAGAGGGCGCCAGCTGCCTGGCGTGCCTCCAGGAGCCCTCGTCCACGGGCCCAGCATCCCGACGGCGGGAGCGCGCGTGCAGCAGTGTCCCCGGCATCTCTGCTGGGGCCCTTGCGTCACTCGCTGAATGCTGGCCCTCCCTTTGTGACAGAGGGGTTTCTGGGGTGGGGGGCCTCGGGGGGCCCCTCCTCTCCTCCCGTTCCCAGCTCTGTTGTGTATCCGTTTTGGTCTCGGGGAGCTGGCTAATCCACCCTAGAGGGTCAGAGATGCCCTCGTCGACATTTTTTAAACTTGGATCTTGTGAAGGCCTGGGATCCCGTGACGTCGTTTAATAGCTCCTCCTCCAGAGCTGCAGAAAGCCTGAGAAAGGCCCGCTGCGCGCTGGAGGCAGGAGCGGGCGGAGCTGAACGCCCCTCAGGGCAGGCATTTACTCTGTCACATCCTGGACTCTTTGCTCCGCAGGTGCACGCTTTGAACAGAAGCGTCACACTTTCGGAGCTGCATTTCTCAACATGGGATCCAGGGATTCTGCATCAGAACTGAACTGCTCGGAGGCAGGGGTATCTCTTCTTCAGCCCTGTCTCTCCTTGTCCCCAGCTCCTCCCCGCCGCTCTCACCATGGCCTCCGCTCTGCCCTGAGCCCCGTGTTCCCAGCCCATCTCTCCTATAACATGCATCTAAAGACAGCTACTGTGTTTGTTTTGCCAGGGTATCTTTTACAGCGCAAAGATCATAGTAATAATTCAATGAATTTACTGGGTGCTGACTTTGAGACTGGCATTGTGACCTACCTAATTATCTCAGCTAGAGAAAGTGTCTAAATTATTCTTCTTTCTCAGATGCAGTAGCTGAGAGAGGATAAGTAAGTTGTCTGCAGTAACACAGCTGCATAATGAGCGGTAGATTGGGAATGGCCCACAAAGCCTACCTTCTCTCGTCTGTTCCACACATTCTTCTTGGGACCGAGTCCAGCTTGCTTCAGTTGTTGTTTAGCTGCTAAATTGTGTCTGACTCTTTTCGACCCCGTGGACGGCAGCACTCCAGGCTTCCCTGTCCTGCACTGTCTTCTGGAGCTTGCTCGAACTCATGTCCATCGAGTCGGTGAGGCCATCCAACCATCTCGTCCTCTGTCATCCCCTTTTCCTCCTGCCCTTAATCTTCCCCAGCATCAGGGTCTTTTCCAGAGGGTCAGCTCTTTGCATCACGTGGCCAAAATATTGGCGCTTCAGCTTCAGCATCAGTCCTTCCAGTGAATATTCAGGGTTGATTCCTTTAGGATGGACTGGTTTGACCTCCTTGCAGTCCAAGGGACTCTCAAGAGTCTTCTCCAGCGCCACAGTTCGAAAGCATCAATTCTTCAGCGCTCAGCCTTCATTACTGTCTAACTCTCACATCCATACATGACTACTGGAAAAACCATAGCTTTGACTATACAGACCTCTGTCAGCAAATTGATGTCTCTGCTTTTTAATACCTTGTCTAGGTTTGTCATAGCTTTCCTTCCAAGGAGCAAGCATCTTTTAATTTCATGGCTGCAGACACTGTCCGTGGTGATTTTGGAGCCCAAGGAAATAAAGTCTGCCACTGTTTCTAATTTTTCCCCATCTATTTGCCATGTAGTGATGGGACGGATGCCATGATTCTAGTTTTTTGAATGTGGCTTGCTTCAGAGTTGGCCTCAAACGTGTCCAGATCTGGAATCAATATGCTGAATTTGGTTCCAGCTGGAGTCTGAATATTAAATCCTATGGAGGTAGCCCACACTCGTGTTATTTTTATTGTATTTTTCAGATCTGTCACTGGCAGTACACGCTCTTGGTCTTCTTCACATGTACTAAATTACGTCTCCTCCAGCTTACACCCCATGGTCAGTTGAGTTTAGCATTTGTATTCATGTGGGATAAATTCCATCTTATTAGTTTTGCTATATATCTAGACTCTTTATTTAAACATTTTTTAATCCAGTCATTTGAATATTGTTGTTGTTCACTTGCTAAGTTGTGTCTGACCCCTTGGGACCCCATGGACTATAGCCTGCCAGATTCCTCTGTCCATGAGATTTCCCAGGCAAGAATACTGGAGTGGGTTGCCATTTCCTTCTTTAGGGGTTCTTCCTGACCCAGGGACTGAACCCACATCTCCTGCATTGGCAGGTGGATTCTTTACCATCAGCCACCAGGGAGGCCCTTTGCGTATTAACTGCATCTTAAGTTTTGTATCAGCCTCAAACCAGGGCCTCCCACGTGGCAGGTGAGAATTTTACCCCTGGACCACCAATGCCTCAGCGAGAGTCTCGCTATATATCTAGACCCTTTATTTAATTTTTTTGATGCAGTCTTTTGAATATTGCTGTTTAGTTGCTAAGTTGTGTCTGACCCTTTGTGATCCCGTGGACTGTAGCCTGCTAGGTTCGTCTGTCCATGAGATTTTCTAGACAAGAATACTGGAGTGGGCTGCCATTTCCTCCTTCAGGGGATCTTCCTGACCCAGGGACTGAACCCACATCTCCTGCACCGGCAGGCGGATTCTTTACCATGATCTCCCAGGGAAGCCCTCTGAATGTTAACTGCGTCTTGAGGTTGTTATCAGCCTCAGATTTTCCGAGCAGGTGGGCCTTTTCTATGGGGATTCGATGTGGAGGGGCCCAGCTCTGGGGCCGGGGGATGGACATCATCTACCTCCTCAGGAAATGGGCCCCTCGCTGCCCGCCACTCAGCCCTGTCCTTACTCCTGGAATATGGCGAGACGTGGCTGCAGGCGTGGACACCCTGGAAATGGTGCTGTCTAAAGCAACCCACCACGCAAGTGTGTTTAAACGAGATTTCTCAGCTTCTAACAGTAGACTCAAGAGAGGGTGCAAGGGAACCGCGTGAGGGAGTTTGTGCCTGTAGTCACCTGGGCCCAGGGCACTTCCTCCTGGGCCGCAGTCTTCTCGGGGGCTCTCCAGGCCGCTGCTCGCCACTCTGGGGGTGCCGTGTCTTCACCAGCGTGCCCACCCTTCTGTTGGCGCTTCCCGTCCTCTGCAGGCTCACCACAGACGTCCGGTGGGTCGTAAGAACATCCGACCGCTAAGCGAGCGCGCCGCTCCCTAAAGAGTCTGATCTCTCTCGTGTCTTCCCGGGCTTGACTTCACGCCTGGTGTGCAGGTCACGTGGCCTGTAGTCACACCCCTGTAACACGTCCGTGAAACAAGTGGTGCTAAAGCCACACAGAACGGCCCCGCGGTTCTGCCGAGAAGCGCGCAGGCATGGATGTGCTGACGAAGGGTGTCCCCTGGGGCACCTTCTGGAGAGTGGCCAGAACACGCGGACTGCAGTTTAAGTGAGCCCTGCTGTTTGCCGGGTTTCCCTCCTGTTTTCCAGGAGTTCAGTCCTCACTCTGAGACCGGAGCAGCTTGCAGGGCTGAGCTGTGGCCCTTCCGGGAGCCAGCTCACCTTGAGTGTGACCTCACACGATTCTCCCCGGGCCCCCCTTGCCTGCAGCGGCTCAGAGCTCCCTGCCCGGGACAGTGGTCCCGCCGGGTCATGTCCAGGCAGGGGTGGCGGTGTCCGTGACACCCAGTGAGTGACCGTCAGACACACGTGAGGGGGCGTGTCTGCTCTCTCACCTGGGGGCGCGTTGATTTCTGCCCCTTGGAGACAATGTCTGGTGAGCGTCCCGGGTGGGAAGGAATGTTCTCCATGGACTCTAGGTGTGATCCGGGTGCCAGGAGAATTCTTGGGTCAGCCCACGCTTTGCCCCAGTCTCCGTGCCAAGCACCTCGCAGGGGCGGGCGGTTCCCCTGGGTGTGGCCGAGCAGCGCCCCTGGCTGGAGCTCGCGGGAGACAGTGGTCCCTTCCAGGCCTCCTGAGCCATCGTCTTCTCACCTCTTGGCGGGACAAATCATTTTAAAAGAGACAGTCTTCTTTTGAAATACACCCCCTCCAGGGTCTCCAGGGGCAGCGTGGCAGCTACGGGGGGCCCCCAACCCGATGGGCGCTTGCATGCAGCATGCTGGCCTCTGTACATCCTCCTCCTGGCAAACAGAGCTGCTCCCCACTCTCGGGGAAAGCGTCCTAACGGAGATCACAAATTCACAGGAACTCGGATCCAGATGGTAAAGAATCCACCTGCAATGCGGGAGACCCAGGTTCGATCCCTGGTTGGGGAACATACCCCTGGAGAAGGGAATGGCAACCCACTCCAGTATTCTTGCCTGGAGAATCCTATGGATGGAGGATCCTGGGGGACTACAGTCCATGGGGTCGCAAGGAATCGGACATGACTGAGCGACTCAGACCCAATTACAGTAAAAACATCAGCATCATCCTTATCACAGTGTTTCCCCCCAGAAGCCTGGAGAAGGGACAGACCCTGTTCCCAGCTGTGTCGGGGTGCTGGCCCCCGTCGGAGAGAGACGGGAGGCAGGCCTGGCCTCCTGTCTGAGCCCAGGCGGCTGAGCCACCTTCCTGAGCAGCTGTCCTGGGCTCTCGGGCACCTCCCTTCACGGTTTGGCTAAGAGACCAGTGGGGAGCTAATGGCCGCACTGCGCGTGGTTAGCAGCGGGCCAGGCCACGGGGCAGGGTCGGGGCCTCACGCGGGGGCCAGGGTCAAGCAGCGGCTCCTGGAGAAGGCGGCGGATGCCGAAGCACCCTTCTGGCCAGAGGCCCCAGACGCCGGCGTCCCGGAGTGAGTGCTGCCTCTCGCCGGCTGAGACGGGCGCGTGGCTGGTAACCCCCTCCGTGGGCCTGCTGTCCCGCTGCTTCTGGAGCTGAGCCTGAGTCCTGGATTTACGGCCACCAGGCCCCCCACCTTGCGAGCTGGGTGACCCGCCACGGCCTCCCTCTGGCCTGCCCGCCTCACCTGGCGGCGGTTGTGGAAAGCAATGCAAGAGGCAAAACGTGAACTGAGTGGGAGGCCTTTGTCATCGGTCAGATGACGGCATCAGATGAGGCCGTCCTTGGGATGCCTCGCGAGGCCAGCGGCGGGGGCGCCCTTCTCGGCTGGGAAAGTCGGCCAACAAGAAGGCCGGGCTCTTCCAGGTCAGCGACGGCTCCAGGAGGGATGGGGGTCTGTGCGGGAGACTCGCGCAGGGTCTCAGACGGGAGGATCTTTACAGGAGGATTCCTGTTCCTCACGTGAATCAGACCCATGCCAGAGGGAAGGAGACTTCTAAACCCAGTGATCCTGGGACAGTTTTGTAACCACTCAGGAGCTAATCTTTCCCGGGTCGGGAAGATCCCCTGGAGGAGGAGATGGCACCCCACTCCCGCGTTCTCGTCTGGAGAATCCCACGGACGCAGGAGCCTGCAGGTTACAGGCCACAGGGCGCGAGAGTCGGACACGACTGAGGGACGGAAGCACCCCCACCAGGAGCTCAGGACCTGAGGTCTCAGCAGGTCTCTCCATTTCGCTCACGGTGGCCCCACTTTGCATATAACAACCCCAAATGCCCCTCAAACCCTGGGGCTTCCCAGGTGGGTGTAGTGCTCAAGAACCTTCCTGCCAATGCAGGAGACCCAGATGTGGGTTCCACTCCTGGGTCGGGAAGGTCCCCTGGAGGAGGGCATGACAACCCACTCCAGTGGTCTTGCCTGGAGAATCCCATGGACAGGGGGGCCTGGCAGGCTACAGTCCACGGGGCCGCAGAGTCGGACAAGACTGAGCATGCATGGAACCCCAAACGCCTTATTCACAGGGCTTCCACTCTTCGTGGAAGCTTTTTGTTGTGAACCCTAAGGCATGCAGGGAGGTGCATAATGCAATAGCATGGCCCCCGATAAACTCGAGAAGCAGAACGCAGCTGTCTCCCCAGGGCTTCCCCAGCTTACTCCTCGCCTCATTCGGTAAGTGTCTGGCTATCCATGTACCTTCGACAGCGTGCACCTTAGTTCAGTTCAGTCGCTCAGTCGTGTCTGACTCTTGGCGACCCCATGGATTGCAGCACACCAGGCCTCCCTGTCCATCACCAACTCCCGGAGCTCATTCAAACTCTTGTCCATCAAGTCAGTGAAGCCATCCAACCATCTCATCCTTCTTATTGCCATAGAATATTCTGGTAACAAGAATGAAATTAAAACTACAAGCAACAACACGGATTAATCTTAAAACACGACGATGAGCAAACGAAACAAGAGTCGGAAGAACAGATACAGGGGAAGCCCGCTGGTGTAGAGCTCACACAGAGGCAACCTTTGGGCCGGATGGAGGGAGAGGACCCCCCTGCCCCCCACCTGCCCAGGCCTCCAGGTGAAGCTGCTCGGGGCTTGGGGCCCACGTTTCCTAACTGGTAACGAAACTGTCCCAGGAAGACTAGGTTTTCAAGTCTCTCCGTTCTTCTTTGGCGGAAGAACGCGGAGTAGCAAACACACCACGGGCTTGCAGAGGGTTCTCAGCGGGGTTGTGGCCACTCCGGGATCCGCACTCACGCGGAGATGCCCAGAGCGCGGCCCTCGGGGCGCGACGCCCGTGGGGCCGGGCGGGGGTCGCTGGGCCGGGCGGCGCCGTGGCGGGGGCGCCCCAGGAGCGGCCCTGGCAGCAGGACCACTGCTGGCTTTGGACTCAGTCCCGCACTAGCTCCCGGGGAGTAAGCAGCAGACTCGGGCCCCGGCCCTCAAGGGGCAGACCGCGTGACCCAGAAGCCTGGATGGACGTGGCAGGGCCCTGCGGGGCTGGCCCGGTGCCCGCCCATCACCCGGGAGGCGGGACAGGCCCCTGAGCTTGGGGGGGGGCTGTCACTCTCTCGAGTCCTGAGTCGTTCCCGGGACAGGGGGTTGGGGGCACCGACCGGGGGAGACGCCCGTGGCTCCGGGAGAGAAAGGGGCCCCCGGGCCCACCCGGAGCTGTGAGCGCCGGAAGGAGGCTGAGGTCGGCCCCCGGGGCTCGTCTCCCACCTGGCCTGCCTCCCGGGGGTCATGCCAGGCTCTTGGCGCCCCACTGCTGGCCCCGTGCCGCCTTCGGGAGACCTTCGATGGCGCGGCGCTGCACTTCCGGGCGGGCCGGCCCACGCTCCGCGGGCTCCCTTTCTCTCTGAGTGCTCCCTCCCCGGTGCTGCCCTCTGCTCGGGCCGCTCCACAGAACCTCTTTGTTCTGCACGGAGCCTGCTCTCTGTCCACCACTGTGCACTCGGGACAAAGAGGCCTGAGTCACTGCTGACCACGCGGCCCTGCCCTGCCCTCCCCTTCCAGAAGCGCTGAGCTCATCCCCTGGCAGGACTCTGGGCTGTGGGACCCCAGCTTCCCTTTCTAGTCCCCTCTCCGTCCCCATCCCCTCCCCTTCCCCTCCCTCCTTCTCTTCGATGTTGGAGGAGGTGATGGAGGAGGTGAGCAGGGAGACTTGTCTCATGAGCACCCCTGACGAAGGACCCCCGATCCTAAAGAGAGAGAGTGGGCCCTGCGAGGACACACGGCTCGGGGGGAAGGATGGACCCCAGGAAGGTAGGCGCTCAGGTCAGTGACCAGACTCTGCTCCCACCAGGCCCACGGAGGGCGGTGGGCTTTGCCCCCGCCAGGCTGGGGTAGTGTTGGAGCGGATAGCTGCGGGGTGGGGGGTGTCCTCTGGGTTCTGGGGAGGGGACTGGACTGAGGGACCCCCGAGTCCTTCCCGCTTAGATTGCAAGCATCCTCCTCGTGGGAAGGCTCTCTGGGGAGCAGCGACGTCGGTGCTTTTCGCTTGACATCAGTTTCGCTGTGTTGGTTCCGGCGTCCGGCACCGCGAGCCAGCGCGTCCGTGTGCCCATTCTGCCTCAGGTCCTTCTCTCACGCAGGCCACTCAGAGCGCTGAGCAGAGTTCCCTGTGCTGTCGTCCCACCGTCAGCCCCAGCAGGGACAGGCAACGCCCCGTCCACCTAGCTCTGCTGCCCGTCGACGTCGTGACGCTGGCCGAGGAGGAGTGATCGCTGTGGTCGTCTCACTCTTTTGGAGGACAACTCTTACAGCACGTGAACCTGAATTTCCATGTATGTTGAACAAGCAATGTCGCATGTTTGATGACTGGTTCTTGTTAGCAGCCGGGAACTCAGATCCTGTCCCTCTTCTCTTTGGGACCTGCTCGGCGCCAACATTGGGGTGATTTTCTTAGCAGATCTTTGAAGACGGAAGGTCACACAAAAGTGACAAAGCGGGGAGGGCACTGCTTGGCTGCAGGACGGAAGACCCTGGGGGCTGGCGGGCACGCTCTTCGGGAGGCCCCAGCTCCACCACGAGAGGAGGACAGCGCGCCTCTTCTCTGGCGCAGCTCTCGGTGGACAGGAAGGCACTCTGAGGCCCTGAGTTGGACGGCATTGCCTACTTGACGGGGATGAAGTGGACGCTGGGAAAGTTAAACGGAGTGGCAAGCTCATGCCAGCTTGCCCGATGTTCCTGGTTTTAGCACGGAGAAGGCCTGCCTCCAGGGAAACCCACCGGTCCAGGGATGACCGTTCCAGGACAGGCTGGGGCTTGAACTCGAGTCAAACTCCCGGAGCTCATTCAAACTCTTGTCCATCAAGTCAGTGAAGCCATCCAACCATCTCATCCTTCTTATTGCCATAGAATATTCTGGTAACAAGAATGAAATTAAAACTACAAGCAACAACACGGATTAATCTTAAAACACGACGATGAGCAAACGAAACAAGAGTCGGAAGAACAGATACAGGGGAAGCCCGCTGGTGTAGAGCTCACACAGAGGCAACCTTTGGGCCGGATGGAGGGAGAGGACCCCCCTGCCCCCCACCTGCCCAGGCCTCCAGGTGAAGCTGCTCGGGGCTTGGGGCCCACGTTTCCTAACTGGTAACGAAACTGTCCCAGGAAGACTAGGTTTTCAAGTCTCTCCGTTCTTCTTTGGCGGAAGAACGCGGAGTAGCAAACACACCACGGGCTTGCAGAGGGTTCTCAGCGGGGTTGTGGCCACTCCGGGATCCGCACTCACGCGGAGACGCCCAGAGCGCGGCCCTCGGGGCGCGACGCCCGTGGGGCCGGGCGGGGGTCGCTGGGCCGGGCGGCGCCGTGGCGGGGGCGTCCCAGGAGCGGCCCTGGCAGCAGGACCACTGCTGGCTTTGGACTCAGTCCCGCACTAGCTCCCGGGGAGTAAGCAGCAGACTCGGGCCCCGGCCCTCAAGGGGCAGACCGCGTGACCCAGAAGCCTGGATGGACGTGGCAGGGCCCTGCGGGGCTGGCCCGGTGCCCGCCCATCACCCGGGAGGCGGGACAGGCCCCTGAGCTTGGGGGGGGGCTGTCACTCTCTCGAGTCCTGAGTCGTTCCCGGGACAGGGGGTTGGGGGCACCGACCGGGGGAGACGCCCGTGGCTCCGGGAGAGAAAGGGGCCCCCGGGCCCACCCGGAGCTGTGAGCGCCGGAAGGAGGCTGAGGTCGGCCCCCGGGGCTCGTCTCCCACCTGGCCTGCCTCCCGGGGGTCATGCCAGGCTCTTGGCGCCCCACTGCTGGCCCCGTGCCGCCTTCGGGAGACCTTCGATGGCGCGGCGCTGCACTTCCGGGCGGGCCGGCCCACGCTCCGCGGGCTCCCTTTCTCTCTGAGTGCTCCCTCCCCGGTGCTGCCCTCTGCTCGGGCCGCTCCACAGAACCTCTTTGTTCTGCACGGAGCCTGCTCTCTGTCCACCACTGTGCACTCGGGACAAAGAGGCCTGAGTCACTGCTGACCACGCGGCCCTGCCCTGCCCTCCCCTTCCAGAAGCGCTGAGCTCATCCCCTGGCAGGACTCTGGGCTGTGGGACCCCAGCTTCCCTTTCTAGTCCCCTCTCCGTCCCCATCCCCTCCCCTTCCCCTCCCTCCTTCTCTTCGATGTTGGAGGAGGTGATGGAGGAGGTGAGCAGGGAGACTTGTCTCATGAGCACCCCTGACGAAGGACCCCCGATCCTAAAGAGAGAGAGTGGGCCCTGCGAGGACACACGGCTCGGGGGGAAGGATGGACCCCAGGAAGGTAGGCGCTCAGGTCAGTGACCAGACTCTGCTCCCACCAGGCCCACGGAGGGCGGTGGGCTTTGCCCCCGCCAGGCTGGGGTAGTGTTGGAGCGGATAGCTGCGGGGTGGGGGGTGTCCTCTGGGTTCTGGGGAGGGGACTGGACTGAGGGACCCCCGAGTCCTTCCCGCTTAGATTGCAAGCATCCTCCTCGTGGGAAGGCTCTCTGGGGAGCAGCGACGTCAGTGCTTTTCGCTTGACATCAGTTTCGCTGTGTTGGTTCCGGCGTCCGGCACCGCGAGCCAGCGCGTCCGTGTGCCCATTCTGCCTCAGGTCCTTCTCTCACGCAGGCCACTCAGAGCGCTGAGCAGAGTTCCCTGTGCTGTCGTCCCACCGTCAGCCCCAGCAGGGACAGGCAGCGCCCCGTCCACCTAGCTCTGCTGCCCGTCGACGTCGTGACGCTGGCCGAGGAGGAGTGATCGCTGTGGTCGTCTCACTCTTTTGGAGGACAACTCTTACAGCACGTGAACCTGAATTTCCATGTATGTTGAACAAGCAATGTCGCATGTTTGATGACTGGTTCTTGTTAGCAGCCGGGAACTCAGATCCTGTCCCTCTTCTCTTTGGGACCTGCTCGGCGCCAACATTGGGGTGATTTTCTTAGCAGATCTTTGAAGACGGAAGGTCACACAAAAGTGACAAAGCGGGGAGGGCACTGCTTGGCTGCAGGACGGAAGACCCTGGGGGCTGGCGGGCACGCTCTTCGGGAGGCCCCAGCTCCACCACGAGAGGAGGACAGCGCGCCTCTTCTCTGGCGCAGCTCTCGGTGGACAGGAAGGCACTCTGAGGCCCTGAGTTGGACGGCATTGCCTACTTGACGGGGATGAAGTGGACGCTGGGAAAGTTAAACGGAGTGGCAAGCTCATGCCAGCTTGCCCGATGTTCCTGGTTTTAGCACGGAGAAGGCCTGCCTCCAGGGAAACCCACCGGTCCAGGGATGACCGTTCCAGGACAGGCTGGGGCTTGAACTCGAGTCCTGAACTTGAGGCCCGCTCTCGACGGAGGCTCTAGCCTGGGGGCTGCTCTGTGCTGACAGCCGGTTGTGATCGCTCATCACGTCATCAGTCCTTCCACTCAGCAGACGAGGACTCCCGGTGCAGGATCGCTGGCTTGATTGGGTCCAGCTGGGGCCCCGAGCCCCGTCCTCAATGCACGCTCGCCAGTCCTGCCCCTCGTGTGTGCATGCGCAGTGGGGGCTACCTTGTGTTCCTGAGCGGGGGCCGCAGGGGGCTGACAAGTCCTGAAGACCCGCCCTTTCCCTGAGCCCCCGGGGGGTGATGAGAAAGAGGGTAGAAGGGGGTGCCTGCCCTCTTCACCAGGTGGCCGCCTCAAGTGGCCTGGCTCGACTCCTGTCCCAGGAGCTGGTCTGCGTGGGCCCAGTGCCTTCACCAGCCCCAACCTGAACCCAAACCCTACCCACGTGTCTGGACCCTGGGGGCATAGGGTGGGGCGGCCCAGGGCTGGGTTGGGCTGTGGAAGCCCTGTGCTGTCTGCCCGAGCTGTTCTCAGCTGGAAGGGCCCTTTCATCAGCCTCTGTTGCCGTTCCCTCTCCTGCCAGCTGCCTGTGACACTGCGGGGTCGGGGGCAGAGGGAGCCGGCAGGGTGGTGTCAAGGTGACTTCATGGGACCCTTAAGACGAAGCCAAGCAGGGAGGAGAGAGGCCTCGAGGCAGAGGCAAGCATGGAGCGCAGGCACAGAAGTCCGAGGATGCTCAGAGTTGGTGTGGGAGCCCGAGGTTCCCCGGGAAGCCCGGAAAAGCGTGGGCCTCCGGGTGGGGCTTTCTGATGCGTTTCAAGAGCTTCTTGAGACAGAGTTGCTCAATCCCCAAGGCCTGAGTGGAGTCTCAGGAGGGCCAGGCACATCTCTGGGTTCTTCTAGAAGATTCCTTCAAAGGAGCTGCTCCAGACCCGTCCTCAAGGATGCAGCTACAGCCAAGAGGCCACGTGTGCCCCCGCGGGGCACGTTAGGGGTTGTCTGTCTTCCCCGACCCTGCAGCTTTCTCCCGAGATGCCAAAAAGCAGGTATATTTAGCAGAACCCCCTGCCCTGCGCGCCGGGAACAGCTGAGAAGCTAAGTTCTACGAGGATCTCGGTTTGGGTGCCTACATTGTGTCAAAATGCCAGAGTCCGTGATGATAGCCACTTTCCTACTTGTCCCCTTAAAGGTGCCTGTGGATTTTTTTTGCTTCTGCCAGGTTGCAGACCCCAAGACCTGTGACCTACGACCCAAGGCCTTTCACGATCCTGGGCAGGTGTCAGTGGAGCTGAGCTTCTGTTGGGCCGGCTACCACCTCTACCTCCAGGAAGGCAGGGATTTGAGAGTCAAGCTCAGAGGACTGTCGGACGGCGTTAGTGCAGGTGCTCCCCGTCCGTGCTCGGGGCCTCAGTGATATCGGGGGCTGCTCCCCTCCTTCCAGCTCGCTCTGCAAGCGTGGGTCCTTCTCATGCTTTGCCCAGGGTCCTGGTCTCCACGTCTTTGCACATTTGCTGGCTGTTTCCAACAGTCCCCAGGTGTAGAGAAGCGTGGTACCCAGCTCCCAAGTTTCAGGATGCGGTGCTGGGCTGTGTGCAGAGAGCACCTGCTGGATCAAGTCCACTCAGGCACCCGTTAGAGGGCTGTTGGCTGGAGCTCAGTGTCCATGAACCAATGGGATGCACTCAGCACGGAGTCTTTAAACAGAAACGTGCAAAAGAAGCGCATATGCTGGTCAGTTGGCAAAATGAGGAGCCTGAGGCTCGTGGGCACCCAGCCCCATCTCTCCTGGGAACCGTGGCCCAGTTCCTGACATCTCAGTGCTTGTGGGCTTTCTAGAACACAGCTTCCACGATAAGAGGGCTGGCTGGGTCCTACCTCCCCAGAGACGCCGGCTGGGCTTGGGGGCTCCCTGAGGCCCCTTGCCTGGTGCCCAGCTGCAGCTACCTCTTCTTCCGGGCCCCGCTGAGCCAGTGGCCTTTCAAACAAGCACCTCTTTATTGCCACGGTTCCCGAGCCACGATGGTATTTGTTTGTGATGGGAAAATAGGCCTTGGCTTTGCGTGGCCTTGCCGGTCGATGCCACGGTGCTGACTTCTGCCCCCGAGGCTGTCACCTTTACGGGAGTGGGGTGGGGGACTTCCTGCTGGCCAGGCAATCTCAAAGGGCACTGTGTGACCTTCCAAGCCCGACAACAAAAGGATTTTCATCTGGCGGGGCATTGCTCGCCCTGTGGCTGCCCGGCGTGGTCACATTGTCGGTGACCTTCAGGACAGGACCGCTTGGAAGTCGGGTACAGGAGCCCACTTTCTCCCGGGACAATGGAACCTCGAGTGCCAGCCATTCTCAACGCCCGGCCCGGCCATCTGTCCCATTCAGAACCGTAGGTGTCTGAAATAGATGACGCTGCAACAAGCGGGCCTTGAGAACCTCAACTCTTGGCGGGGCCTGGCTGGCAGCCACCCTCGGGCTCTCTCCGGGATGTGTTGCGAAGGCGTGGGGTCTGGGGGGCTCCTGGCCCTGGGGGCTGCACCCCCACATTCCAGAAGCGCCCGCGGATCCTGGATCTGGCCTGTCTGACCTCTGCTGGATGGATGGCAGGGCGGTGAGTAAAGTCTCACCCCCACGCGACAGGACTCAGGCGGGCGGCTGGAATGTCACGCAGTACAGAGGAATGTAGCGGGTCGCACAGCCGGACGCACACAGACCGGGCCTTGTGGGGCCGGGGCAGAGAAGCCGGCCTCGTGGAGGACCATGGGGGCGGCGAGGCCGCAACAAGGGCTCTCCTCCCCCAGGAGCGGCACTGGCCGCCTGTTCTCCTGGGTATCCAGGGTTTGCCTCCCACCACCCACCACGGGCAGGGCGGCCTTCATGCCTGTCACCTGGAGACTGCTTTGTCTCCTGACGGAATCCCAGCGACATGTGGAACATGGACACGGGTTTATGGCTCAGCTGCTCGGTCTCGGGGATGCTCGGCTCATCTCTCGGCCTTGGTGTCCTTGTCTGTGAAGTGGGTGCTGGACGCTGACTTGGAAGAGAGGTGGGGCCGCTCCTGCAGCCTGGCCGGAGGCCCATGTCCAGAGGGAGGCTGTCTGCACACGGTGCTCCTCCGCTGACAGATGCGAGCCTGGTTACCAGCCGGGGTCCTGGGAGAGGGCAGGGAGTTGCCCCCCCTCTCCCCCCCATATGGGTATCGAGACCTCCCCTGTGACTTGCTCCTCACGGCGTGGAAAGTAGCAGTGAGGTGCTGGTGGGACGGATCAGGCCAGGGGGGTGGCACACTGCTCTGCACGGCTCTACGGGTGCCCGAGGGGAGCCCAGAGGACAGGGCCCGGCGGGAAGCTTGTTGGCGGCAGGGCTGAGTGAGGACCCACGGCCCCGGACTTCGTCCCAGGCTCCCTCTGTGGGCGCGGTGCTGAGGACCGCTCCGTGCAGGCCCCGGGGGAAGAGCGGGTGCTCTGGGAGGCGGGGAGGGGGCCTGGGACCCAGGGAGGTGGCACTGAGCAGGGGGGTGGGGGTCCCTGAAGGCTCCTGGGGCCCGATTGATGCTGCGATCTGCGGTGACTACAGACGGGACCAGCTAGGGGACCCGTAACTTTTGGACCTGCCTCAGAGTGGCCCAGGTTCTGGCTGGGGGCGGGCTGGCAGATAGCAGGTGAGGAAGGAAGCTTTCAACCTGGCCCCCGGGGTGGCCCCCAAAGCCCCTCGCATCTCCCAGAATGAGGGGAAGGGGCTGGGAAGGGCCTTTGACTGGTCGATTGGCCCACTCACTCTTGCCTGAGAGATATATGAGCATCCGCGTTCCGTGCGGTAGGTAACGGGGCTCCAGGAGGTGAACAGAGGAGAGAGAAAAACCTTTCCCGCAGGAGCTCATATCTCAAGAGGAGAGAAATGGCAGATACGCAAGTGAGAACACGCAGCTGCTCCTGGTGGCGTCTATTGCGGATGAGATGATCAGGGGGCAGGGCACGGGCCAGAGGGGGCGATGCCAAGGCAGACAGGGCCCAGGGGTGCCCCGGGGCTGGCGGGGAAGGGACCCGAGTGGAGGAGGCCCCGAGCGAGCCGGGCCATGACCCGAGGCCCCAGAACGTGTCTCGTCGCTCGTGGGGAGCTTGCGGGTCACACAGACCTGGGGCGCTGGTGCAGTGGGGCGCCTGCCTGGGCGGCTGGGTCCTCAGCGAAGTGGGGGCACGTGGGGCCAGCTTGCCTCCCCCCCGACTCGACAGGAGGTGGCGATGACCCGTGGTGAGGAGGAATCAGCCCCACCAGGTGCAGTTCAGCACCACACGCCCTCGTGTCTCCCATGATGCTGGGCGTGCAGATGGGGAGACTGAGGCTCAGGGCGGCGGGCACGAGCAGTCACAAAGTGCTGACTGTGCAGCTGGGGCGGGAGGCATCCAGGCTCTTTGGCTCCAGCCGCCAGTCCCCTCGGTCCCTTGCAGCCAAGGTGTTGGAGCCCCGGGTCTCTCCCAGCT
>SJYT01000577.1:438745-492648 GCA_006410635.1 Cephalophus harveyi
GTCATCTGAGTTAAATTCACCCATTCCAGTCCATTTTAGTTCGCTGATTCCTAGAATGTCGACGTTCACCCTTGTCATCTCTTGTTTGACCACTTCCAATTTGCCTTGATTCATGGACCTGACATTCCAGGTTCCTATACAATATTGCTCTTTACAGCATCGGATCTTGCTTCTATCACCAGTCACATCCACAACTGGGTATTGTTTTTGCTTTGGCTCCATCCCTTCATTCTTTCTGGACTTATTGCTCCACTGATCTCCAGTAGCATATTGGGCACCTAATGACCTGGGGAGTTCCTCTTTTGGTATCCTATCATTTTGCCTTTTCATACTGTTCATGGGGTTCTCAAGGCAAGAATACTGAAGTGGCTTGCCATTCCCTTCTCCTGTGGACCATGTTCTATCAGAACTCTCCACCATGACCCGCCTGTCTTGGGTTGCCCTGCAGGCGTGGCTTGGTTTCATTGAGTTAGACAAGGCTGTGGTCCTAGTGTGATTAGATTGACTAGTTTTCTGTGAGTATGGTTTCAGTGTGTCTGCCCTCTGATGCCCTCTTGCAACACCTACCATCTTACTTGGGTTTCTCTTACCTTGGACGTTGGGTATCTCTTCACGGCTGCTCCAGCAAAGCGCAGCCGCTGCTCCTTACCTTGGACGAGTGGTATCTCCTTGCCTCCGCCGTTCCTGACCTTCAACGTGGGACAGCTCCTCTAGGCCCTCCTGTGCCTGCGCAGCCACTGCTCCTCAGGTTGCTCCTCCCGGCCTCCGGCCCTGGCCTCGGGCTCGGGTTGGCTCCTCAGGGTCACCGCCCCTGGCCTCGGGCGCAGGGTGTCTCCTCCCGGCCGCCACTGGCCTCAGACGCGGGGTAGCTCCTCTCGGCCGCTGCCCCTGACCTCGGACGCGGAGTGCCCCAGACCTGCTCAGGTTCATCCAAAGGCCCCCAAGTCACAAGAAGACAGGCTCACGAGCGTGCTGAGGTTATGTAACCCACGAAGGACAAGGCCCACCCCTCAGCGGGTTAGGTCATGAGGGGCTGTGAAGAGAGCAGGCTGGGTGCTTCACTTGGGGTGAAGATGTGGGGGTTTACGATTTTGTTTTAAACATATGTGTAGACTTGAGCTGCTTTGGTGCTTGGTCCTGACTCTTTGCGACCCCGTGGACTGTAGCCCACCAACACTCTCTGTCCATGGGATTGTCCAGGCAAGAATACTGGAGTGGGTTGCAATTTCCTCTTCCAGGGGGTCTTCCTGACCCAAGGATCGAACCCACATCTCCTGTGTCTCCTGCATTGCAGGTGGGTTTCTTACCCCCTGAGCCATCAGGGAAGCCGAGTTTATTTAAAGTTATTTTAAAAATGTGCATGGTTCTGGATATGGATTTTCCAGCAGGGGGACAGAGTCTTTGACTGGGGTCCTTGGATCTGGCAGAGTTGGGGGTTGATCCCTTCTCATGCTCTGGGTGAGTTTGCCTTGCAAGGTTCTGATGGAGGCAGCCATCCAGCTGGGCTATTCTCGGGCTTGGGGAGATGGGGGCAATGCCCCTCCACTCTTTGGGTCTTGGTTTTCTCACCCATAGGGAGAAGCTGGGCTAAGATCAGCGCCCGCTCCTGTTTCTAGAGGAGCTCTGTCATTCGCTGGGAGCACCAGGCTCTGGGAACTGGATCACTCTGCAGTCTCACATCCATCTAAAGGAGTATTTCATCTTCCTTCCAGAAGACCGACACGACGCAGCAGCAAGCAACAACAGGAGGTGGATTTCTTCATACAAATATTCTGTGACACAAATACCACCTTTTCTCTGTCGGTTGCATTGGAAGTGTTCACCAGTCTGTCTAATAAGAAGAAAGCATGGCTTGATGACTCCGGTTAAGTGGTCAGGACCCTGCCTTGTGCTCATAAAGTGATTACACCAGGCCCTGAAATGGCCCTGTTGATTTATTAAGCAGTGCCAGGCAGGAGAGCTGGAGCAATTTCTTGTACGGGTTGACACATAGGTTTAAAATACCTGAATGGTTCAATCTGGTATTAGTATGAGTTTTCCTGAAAGGAAAGTGGAGAAAGGGTATGGGACACTCCCTCTGAGATGGTAGGCTTGGCGGGCGTGGAGACTTCATCCTGACTGCGATGCTGGGTGGTTGCAGCTCGCCCGGGACCCAGGGATCCTTTCTGGCCGTCTCCCCTGCCTCCCGTTCATTTTGAGCCCAGAAGTGTTGAAGGTATTTTCCCTTTATAAGCATAAACCCATGGTCCAAAGTTTTCCCTGGACAGCCTGATAATCGGCAAGACAACGTGTTTATGCACTCGACAGATATTTGCCTGGAACCAACCGCGTGCCAGACGCCCCTCTAAATTCTGAGATGCCGCGGGAGGAAACGAGCCTCCCTCTGTTACGACGCTGACAGGCTGGAGGGCGGCGAGGCCTCTGTTTCGTTATGAAATGGGCTGCGCTTCTACAACCTCGAGCCAGCGTCGCCGGAGCCCTCCCCTCCCCCCAGAGGCTGTGCCCCCCGGGGGCCGGGCTCTGCCTGCAGCCCCGTCAACGCCCGGGCGGGGCTGGCTGTGGGGCTGCGGGGTTCACTGTGGCATCCAGAGCCTGGCACAATTCTGGGCACACAGTAGGTGTTTTTTGAATATGCAGCTATTGTACGACTAGCTTTTTCCTAAAAAGCATTCTGGGTTCTAGTCACTGGTGAGTTCCCAAGGGCAGGAGAATGTCTGTTTTTTTTTTGTTTTGTTTTTCTTACTTTCTCACGGAAGCAGCTCGTTCAAGTGGGACAAATAAGACGATGCCTGCCCTTCAGGGGTGTTCTCTATGCCTGCCTTTATTTACACACAGTCACCTGGAAATTGTTCTTCCGACACAGGAAGAAATTGGGTCATGCTCCCAGACCATTTGCAAAACAGTTCTTCCCCGTGAATCCTCAGAAGGATTCAGGACTATCCAAGGGAGAAAATGCTAATGTTCCCGCATCTTTCACGAGCCGGCTTTCTCCAGCACTCGAGAGGACTTGCCAGAGACATTTTTGGTAGCTCGCTCAAACCGAGGGGCTTCAGGAAACGCGCCGCGGGACGACGTCGCCTGCACACTGCTTGCCCTGTCTTTGATTTTCCTGTCAGAGGCTCGGACTTACCCAGAATCCGCCTGACTTGGCATTTCCTGACTTTCGGCTTTGGAACCCAGCGGTGTTTAAACAAAGGGCGTGGGGCCCAGTGGGAGTGGGGACCGGGCATTGTTGGAATATCACACGGGATAACAAATTAGATGTCCCTGTCAAACTAAGTTTAGGCCTGTGAGCCATTGTTTGCTATGTGGCAACAATGCTTGTCCATTTTATGACAGCGAAGAGAATTAGCGGAGCTACATACTCTGATGTGAGATGTAAACTGGGTGAATGGGCGTGCTGAGTCGCTTCAGTCACTGCCCCATGGATGGCAGCCCGCCGGGCCTCTCTGTCCACGGGATTCCCCAGGCAAGAATACTGGAGTGGGTTGCCATGCCCTCCTCCAGGGGATCTTCCCAACCTAGGGATCGAACCCGTGTCTCATGTCTCCTGCGTTGGCAGGTGGGTGCTACCTGGGAGGCCTGAACTGGGTATTTCCTCTTAAACAAAAATCTCCACTTAACTGCCCGTCAGCCATCAAACTGCCAGGTGGCAGTATATAGAGTATATTGACCTCCCTGGGTGGGGAAACACCTTCTGGAATGACAACAAGGTGGAAATAGTTGAGTCTTAGCCTTATTTCTATGGAGGGTGCCAAGGTTTTTGTGAAATAACCTATTTACAGAAACAAATTACCCATTGCTTGTATCTTTCCTTGATCTACCAACCAAGAAAACGAGCTTGATTTTTTTTGTTTCTTGCTTTCTAAATGTTGTAGGGGTTCAGATTAAATAATCATCGTCTTGGTTTTACTAAAATAAAGTGAAGTGAGAGTTGCTCAGTCGCGCCTGACTCTGCGACCCCAGGGACCATACAGTCCATGGGCTTCTCCAGGCCAGAATACTGGAGGGGGTAGCCTTTCCCTCTCCAGGGGATCTTCCCGACCTAGGGATGGAACCCAGCTCTCCCTCATTGCAGGCGGGATCTTTACCAGCTGAGCCGCAACGGAAGCCCGAGAATAGACTTGATTTAAAATATTACTACCAGGTTGCAGGTCTAAATTTCTTTTCCCAGCGGGAACGGGCCTCCGTGAAGAGCGCGTCTCGTAAGGCAGCGGTGGGTGTCTGCTCTGGAGGCTGGAGCGTGCCGCATCGCCCCAGCCGTGTGGTCCCAGGACCTTGCTTCTGCCCCACAAGCATCTGTCCAAACCAGCCCGTGGAACAGCCTGAGGCCTGGGCTGCTGGGGACGCCAGGGTGTTCATCATCCCAGGGAGGTGGGGACCCAGCCACTCTGGGGACTTGAAACCATCTGTTTCTCACTTCCTTGCTGGAGTGAAACAGGTCCAAGAGTGGGGTGTGTGAGATAAAGAGGGAGGGGGTCCCCACCCACAAGGCTGCTGCTGGAAGTGTGGTCCGGCCCCGGGTGTGTGTGGGGTGCACCCCGGAGCCCACAGTCCCCTTCCAGCTCCCTTCCCGCTGTCCTCACGGTTCACGAGCACGCTCGTCTGCAGGAAGTTATCTGCACCTGTGGTGTGCCGTGCATCTGTTCAGCCCCTGCTCACTGAGTGTTTGCTAGGTTCCGGGGAGAACGCGAGGGGCGGGAGCCTCAGCCATGGGCCACTCTTGCCCCCAGAGTCACCTCATCCAGAGGAAGGAGGGCCCAGAGGGATCAGTGCCCCCAACCCCCTCATCGTGCTCCTGGAGGGCCAGGGGGCGGGGGCGGCAGGTGTCCCTGGGCTGGAGGCACAGCTGGACTGGGCTCTTCCTGCGTCCCTGGTGCGTCCCTGATGCCCAGTGGGAAAAGCCACTCACTGCTCATGGTTGTCAGAGGCTCCGACACCACCGCTGTGGGAGGGTGGGCGCTAATGCCAGATAGCAGAGCTTTCAGATGAATTTTAATTACTGTAAAAATAATGTGTGTGGAGAAGACTCTTGAGAGTCCCTTGGACAGCAAGGTGATTCAACCAGTCTATCCTAAAGGAAATCAGTCCTGAATATTCATTGGAAGGACTGATGCTGAAGCTGAAGCTCCAGTACTTTGGCCACTTGATGTGAAGAGCTGATTCATTGGAAAAGACCCTGATGCTGGGAAAGATTGAAAGTGGGAGAAGGGGACAACAGAGGATGAGATGGTTGGATGGCATCACCGATTCAATGGACATGGGTTTGAGTAAACTCTGGGAGTTGGTGATGGACAGGGAGGCCTGGCCTGCTGCAGACCATGGGGTCGCAAAGAGTCAGACATGACTGAACTGAACTATACTGAATCTGTGTGGATTATAGAATATTTTGAAAACATAAAATGTTTAAAAAATTAGAAAAATAAATAAAATCAAAGGCACAATAACAACCACTCTGGCCACTGTTTTCTCCTCATATTTTTTTCGGTGGCTGTGAGTGTGGCCCATTAAAATAGTGCTCTTCCTTGTGGACTTCAGGCGTTATCCCATTAGTTTCCGATACTCTTTGAGATTAAAAAAAATTATTGGAGTGTAGTTGATTTACATGTTCTTTATGTTTTAGGTGTAAAGTGACTCAGTTATACAAATATCCCACTCTTTTTAGAGTCTTTGCCCATATAGGTCATTAAGAGACTGTTGTAAACAGGATTTTGTAATGACTGAATAATGTCCTGTGGCTTAGATTTGCTTTTTGGCTTAAAATTTTTTCTGTTTACAAACAAGGGTTTGGTGCCCGTCTTCGTCGGCAGGATATGTTTTGTTTGTTGGTGCTGTTCAGTCACGAAGTCGTGCTGACTCTGTGGGACCCCGTGGACTGCACCGTGCTAGCAGGCCTCCCGTCCATCGCCCGCTCCCAGAGCCTGCTCAGACTCACGTCCATCGAGTGGGCGATGCCATCCAGCCATCGCATCCTCTGTCGTCCCCTTCTCCTCCCGCCTTCAATCTTTCCCAGCATCAGGCTCTTTTCTAAGGAGTCAGCTCTTGCCATCAGGTGGCCAAAGTATTGGAGTTTCAGCTTCAGCATCAGTCCTTCCCAGGAAAATTCAGGACTGGTTTCCTTTAGGATGGACTGGTTGAGTCTCTTTGCAGTCCAAGGGACTCTCAAGAGTCTTCTCCAACACCACAGTCCAAAAGCATCGATTCTTCGGGGTATATAAATATTTTTAAAGGTCTTTGGGCGAATATCATCAAATTGTTTGCAGATAATAATCAAATCGTTCTGGGAAGCTTGTTCCTGGCAGCCCTTGGTGCTGTGGGCGCAGGCCCTGACTGAGCCTAGCAAATGCTGCCCTGTTGTCTTATCTGTGTTTCTTTTAAACTAACAAAGCTAATTTTTATTACCCATGTTTATTTCCATTTTTTGAGTCAGTTCTGTTTCTTGTTCTAATTTTCTGTCTTCATCTTAGTGGCTATTTCCATAGCTTTTTTGTTTGTTTGTTTAGTGAATATTCACCTTCCCTTATTATAGGGTTGGAAACATTTACTCAAGACTCATTTAATTTTTGAATGTTTTATTTTACAGATGTATTTATATGTTGACGCTATTCTTTTTTTTCTTTATTTTTAGGAAGAAATTGAACTTTTGATGTAAGATGACAGTACTGCAGTATTTTAGATTTTAGGTGCTGATGTGTGCTAGGTTGCTTCACTGTGTCTTGACTCTTTGCGACCCTGTGGACTGTAGCCCACCAGGCTCCTCTGTCCATGGGATTCTCCAGGGAAGAATACTGGAGTGGGTTGCCGTTTCCTTCTCCAGGGGATCTTCCCAACCCAGGGATCAATACAAGTCGTCATGGTATTTAATGTATGGAACCAGGTTCTGCCCCATTTGGGTTTAAAATGATGGGCTCAAAAAAAGGCATCTCAGAATAAAATGGAACACCTATGACATGAACGTTTCAGTTTTATTTGGTTTGATCACCACACAGTTAGAAAGACTTTCTGTTCATCTGGTCCCACAAGCAGACAAGAGCAGTTCTTCAGGATTCTTTCTTTTGGGTTTTCCCCCAGATACGTTCATTCAAATGTCATTTCTGTCAGAGGTTGGTGGCAGCTGACTTCAGAAGGATCAGGAAGAGCTTGGACACTCCTGGTTGTAAGGAAAGACAATAATAATAAAGCCTTTGTTGTGGGGAGGCGGGGGAGCGTGGGTTTGCTCAGGGTTAAGGACGGGGTGTTTGCTGCGGAGGTGTCCACCCTGACTCAGGGGCCTGGAGATCTGACCGGGCCTTGCGGGGGAAGCCGAAAAACTGTCCTGTGGTCCTGCCAGGGCTCAGAGCTGGAACTCGCTCTGTGAGGGGCCTGGGGCATCCAGAACTGGCAGCAAGTTGCCTCCGAGCCTGACAAACTGAACGTGGCAGGGTTCTGGTTATCCGAGGCCCCCAGTTGCCCAGCCCAGGGAGCCGAGATTTGGCTGCGTCCCTCCCGCGAAACAAAGGCTCTGAGAGGGCCAAGTTGGGGCTGGAGGCGGCTCAGAGGAAGGCGCGTTTTGGTGGCTTTGCGACTCTTGCCCTAAATAACACGGCCGTGAATCACGACCTCTCGGAGGGTGCTGGTGGTGACTCAAACCGAGTGAACCAGTGAGCCCTGACTCTGCTCCGTGGGCAGGACTGGACTTGACCTGGAATCCAGGGCATAGCTGGCAGCAGCGGGCCAGGAATTCCGCTTGTTTTCTGTGCGGGGGCAAGAGCTGAACCCTGCCACACCGTGCAAGCGCTGCCCGCTGCAGCCCTGCGTGCTCAGGCCACTTCCGGCCCCCGTGTCGGAAAAGTACCGCCTGAGTCACCCCTCGCCGGTGTCACAGGGCCTCCCCCGCCAGGCCCGGAACCCCGTGCCCTGGTCTCTCCCCTTCGCCTCCAATTGTTCTCCGGCTTCCCTGGGAGGCCCAGTGACAAGCCACCGGGGCTGGAGTGAGTCACGGGAAGGCAGAACATCGGGGTCAAAGGGGCCAACGCAAGCCTCGCCCTCCTCCCCATCCCCGCCCCTCCAAGCCCGGCTCTGGACACGGAGCCGTGGACACAGGGAGGCCAGGGGGCCGGCGCTGGTCATCGTCTGGCCGGCCGGGGGGCCCGAGTCTTCCGGTTACCACTTTAGCATTGTTTTCACGCTAAGGGTGCTCAGATCTTGGATATAGCTTTCTGACCTTAAGCCCGAACACACCTCTCTGTTCAGCTGGTGTCTCAGAGCGCCTCCCCCGGGGCAGGGTGCGGGTCCTCCGCCTGGTCCCCGGCCCTGTCCCCTGCCGCCTCATCTCTCGGGCCCTCGGTGACCGCCAGGCCCTTGGTCGTCCTCCCGCGGGCACTCTCTGGCTCCGGAGCCCCTGGGCGGTTGCCAGACGTGGTCCTCCTGGACTCAGAGCCCCCCCCCCCCCCCCCACCCCCCCCCCCCTTCGGCCCCCCGGGGGCCCGGAGGCAGGGGGCCCGTCTCCTTTTCACACCTACATGTGTTTAAGAGACAGATTAAATTCTTTTATTTACTTCTTTTTTTTTTTCCCACTTTGCTCTGNNNCCCCCCCCCCCCCCCCGCCACTCTTCCAGTCTCTGGGTGCTTCTCTCGTGGCCCTGCTGGGAGACTGCATGCTAACTGCCCGTGAACTACAATACATGTTAGAATGGAAGGGATGGGAGAAGTGAGCGCGTGTGTATCCCCCTTTGAGTCTGAGCTTTGTAGAAACGGGCAACTTGGCAGAAATGGTGCCTCAGCCCAGAATCTGCTTGTTCTTTGCTTGCTTTTTCTTTTTTCTCCTTACCTTTTGATGGACAGCCAGCGTGGGCTGTGGTCAAAGGTGTACCCCGCCCTCGGAATGGAGCTCGCTCGTCTGTAGGGGACTTGCTGTGTGAACAAACAAATCTTTAGCATCAGTAACCAAGTCTGCAGTATACATTGTTCTGTGGTCCCCAAGCCTGTTCAGATTTCTTGTGAAATGACAGGTTTTGGTTATTCCCTGGTATTCCATTACACGGTGTACCACTATCTACAAACAGATCTTTTGAAGACTTTTAGGTAGTTAAAATATTAAAGCAGGCCTTAAAAAAAATAAAGCAGTCAGAGCTGGGAGAAGAGCGCCGGCCAGAGGGTCCGCTGGGTGTCCACCGAGGCTCAGGGTTGAGTCCCACCCCGCCCCCTCCCCTGACCCAGGGCTGCACTCAGCCTCCTGGCTCTTCGCTTGCATTTTCCCTCTGATCTTTCTCAGCGGTCAGCTGCTGGGGGAGCTGGAGCGGGTGCTGATGCTGCATGAAGGGGGCTCCAGCTGGGAGGCCAGGGGAGGGGGCAGCCGGGGCTCTGCCTGCAGCCTGGGGCGGCCAGCTTGCGTGCGGCTGGGACCCAGGGTGGCAGGTGACACGTGATTCCATTTATCTGCAGCGTGGTGCGCCAATCTTATCTGTGATGTAGGCCGACGACAAGCGTTCCTGGAATAAATATTTGCCTCCGTTGTGGTGTTCCAGCCTTTGGTCCCTGGCACGCATTTGCCTCCTCCCTGTCCATGCAGCCGTGTACCGAAGACGCCACGTGCATGGTCTGAGGCCTCCGGCTGGACGAGGGCCAGAGGCCCGACCCCTGTGCTCCTGCAGACCACAGACCCCCACTCCTGGGTGCCGGGGCCCTTTCACCGTCACTGAGCCCCCCGTTGCTACTCCGATGGGGACGAGACGGTGGAGGGGGGCCCCCCAAGGGTGGCACAGGCCTGCTGGTGCAAAGCCGGGATGAACCCAGCTTCCGCTGGGCTCCTCCTCCACTCGGGCACTCGCAGCCTATTTCCTCCTTCATCTTGCAAACGCCTAGATTCCTTTGCCCGAGAATCCCCTGTGCCTAGTTGCTGGTCCTGGCCAAGTCTTCGCGGCCCCAGGGACCGTAGCCCGCCAGGCTCCTCTGTCCATGGGATTCTCCAGGCAAGGATCCTGGAGTGGGTTGCCATTCCCTCCTCCAGAAGAATCGCCTGGGGGCTTCATAAAACGCAGATTCTCAAGCCCCACTCGGAGCTGTGGCGTGTGCGTCTGGTGTGATGCTGCTGGGGGAGTTGCGGTGTTTAACAAGAACCCCCAAGTGACACTGGCGGGAGGGTCCTTGGGTCCCACCTTGGGCCCTTCTCTCCTGGGAAGGTGGAGCCTGGCTGTGTCGCTGTGGATGTGGGTGTGTGCCATCCACAGCTCAGGGGACATCACATGGAGGGACTGCCCCCTGCCGACCCCCACCACGAGCCCCGGAGGCAGGGAGCCCTGGCTGCAGGCTCCGCAGCGGTCAGGGCCCCGGATGGACTCCGTGCCCGGCTGCCCGGGCTGTCGGGGTGGCCCCTGGTTTGGGGAAGGTGCTGGACTCCTCTTTGGCCCTGGGCTGAGCCGCCGTGTGCCGCAGCCTCCAGCCTTTTCCCTCGGGTGCAGCCCAGGGTCTGCCGGCCAAGGCTCCGCACCTTGCTGGCTGTTCTGAAGGTGCCTGGTGCCCCGGCGATCTTCCATCCAGCATGTCTGACTGGCCTGACGAGGGTCCTAAGTCACAGGAATTACCTAATTTGAGAGCAGAATTCCTTCTGCTTCAGGACGTGGCTGCGTAATTGGATGTGTACACGTGGGCCCACGTCCAGCAAACAGGCCGGACGCCTCTCACCCGTTTTTTCTGCCTCCTCCCCCTCAGGGGAGCAGGTTGCACTCAGGGACCCTCAGGAGCTGCGGGCCTGGGCCTTGTGCCAGGAGGGGCATGTTCCCCACCCCTGCAGTCCACGGGGGCTCTCGACTGCCCGCTCCGCACGGATGCGGGCTGCTGTCAGGCCAGGGATGCCGTGACTTCCCTGAAGGAGGTGGTTTTATGGGTCAGTTGTTCACACAAAGCTCAGGATGTCAGTCGTTTCAGTGAGACCACCCTCTGGGCCGTGGATCATGCTGGAAGCCCAACCGGGGGGTGTTGGGCCTTTGGGAGGGGAGCCCCGGGGTGGGGGCGGCAGCCACGGCCTCTCCCGCTCTCGGCCACGTCCTCCTCCGTCACAGCTGCCAGGACAGTGGCCGGCCCCTCCGGCAGCCCCTTGCAGGCCAGCAGCCCCGAGTCTCACGATTCTCCTCATGAGTCACCTCATTTGCATCTCATCCCCCCGCGTCGATTAGGGGGCACCACCTGCGGACAGACGAGGACTTGATCCCCCAGACAAGCTGCTGCCACCGCTGCTCCCTCCTTCCTGGAGCAGGCAGGGGGCCACCGTGTTCCTCCCCAGAGTCGCTGTTTCCCGAGACAGGGCCGTGGGCAAGGCCCCGGGTGCCCTGGAGTCCTGCCTCGGGGTCGTGGGTTGAGTCGAGGCCCTAAAGCTGTGCTGACCCCATAATCCTGGCATCCGTGAACGTGGGCTTACGAGGAAACGGGGTGTTCGCCGATGTCATCAAGTTGGGATGAGGCCCACAGGGGGAGGAGGGGCTGCATGACCCCGGGTAGAACTGCGGGAGGCCAGGGGCTGGGGTGCCCCAGGAGCTGGGAGAGGGGGAGATTCCACCCCGAGTCTCGGGGGAGCACGGCCAGGCCTCCCTGCTGCTCAGGCCCCGGTGGGGGGCCCGTTGCCCTCGGCAGCCACAGGGATGGGCGCCTGGCACGGGCACTAGCAGCGGCCTCAGTGTGGCCAGTGTGAGACGTGTGGCCCAAAGGCCCAGTGCAGAGAGGGGTGGGAGATGACAGGGCCAGCACGGGGCCTCGTGGGCCCGGGATGGGAGCAGGGCGGGCCCCACGTGTCGGTCCAAGCTGGGGCTTCCCTGCGTGGCCCACTCTCTTCCGATACAAGTGATGACTTCTGCTGACTTTAGAGGGGAATCGTGGTAACTTTCTGAACACAAACAGCCTTCCCCTGGACGCAAGTTAGGCGGTTAAGAGCCGCTGAGTCACAGCCGCCCGCGCTGTGTCAACAGTGGTATTGCGGTTGGAGCAGTCGGAATGGACCTTGAGGTCACCGCAGACACCCGCCTGCTGTTGGGGTGTGGGGCTCCGGGGCCCGCGACGCTCCGGTGGCGCCTGTGACGCTGGCCTCGGGGGCAGGGGTGAAGGTCATGGCCCGGCTCCCACCACGTCCTCTGCGTCCAGAGCCGCCACCAGCCTCAGCGGCCTCGGGAAGCTCCCCCTGACGACGGGCTTGGGGGCCCCGTGATCTCGGGTGGGGTGAGACTGTCCCCGTGGGAGGACAGTTCTGACCGGGCGGTTCCACTCTGTGTCACCCGTGTCCCTCTTTTCACCCCCCGGCAGCCCCACCGCACACACAGCACTTGTCTCCCTCCCATTTCAGCCTCCCCTGGGCATCACCAGATGATGGGGCTTCCTGAGATCACCCAGGGACGGCCTCATCCTTCCTGTCCCCCTAAGAAAGCCACACAAACCTTCACGGCTCCTCCACGCACGGCCGTTTCATGAAGAGAGGGCTGCTGCCGCTGCTGAGTCGCGTCAGGCGTGTCCGGCTCTGCGCGACCCCACAGACGGCAGCCCCCAGGCTCCCCCGTCCCTGGGATTCTCCAGGCAAGAGCACTGGAGTGGGGTGCCACTGCCTTCTCCAAAGCATGAGAGTGAAAAGTGAAAGTGAAGTCGCCCAGTCGTGTCCGTAGTGACCCCATGGACGGCAGCCCCCAGGCTCCCCCGTCCCTGGGATTCTCCAGGCAAGAGCACTGGAGTGGGCTGCCATTGCCTTCTCCAGTGCATGAGAGTGAAAAGTGAAAGTGAAGTCGCTCAGTCGTGTCCGACTCTTCGTGATCCCATGGACTGCAGCCCACCAGGCTCCTCCGTCCATGGGATTTTCCAGGCAAGAGTACTGGAGTGGGGTGCTACTGCCTTTTCCGGAAGAGAGGGCCTGCCTTGTTACATAAATAAGATAATTGGCAGAGGTTCGTTTATCTACCATGTAAAATTTAATTTCTGGGGACTTATTTCCTCGTAATTGCAGAGGGGGTAAAATGTTCAAAGTGGTGTTTCCATGTCGGAGGAGAGTCACGAAGGGGAGGTGTGAAGAGATTGTCCTTGTGTGTCCATGCGTATGTCCAATATGCCTGTGTGTGCCCATGTGTGTCCATGCCTGTGTGTGCCCATGTGTGTCCATGTCTGTGTGTGCCCATGTGTGTCCATGTACCTGTGTGTGCCCACGTGTGCCTGTGTGAGAATCCTTTTCCACGCTGGCTTTGAGAACAACCCATTCCACTTTTTGTGGCTCCCCCCATTTTGACCACGTCTGTTTTCATTAGATGAATTCACATTTTCCGTAGCATCTTTCTCTCCTCATCTGAAGTTTCATGGCCTTGACCGATTTCGACCAACTTGGATACTATGTGGCATCCAGATCTATCAGAATTCTGGTTCATCAGAAATAGTTCTAAGCAGCATGGTGAATACTGATGAGCTTTATGACGAGAATAGAGGTGAGGGATGGTCTTAACAAGTGACGGCGGTGTTCTGCCGCTGGTCTCACCGCAGCTGACTGTCCATTTCAAGGAGGGGTCGGTTGTATCTGTCTGTCTTTTTAAGCAGTCCGTCTGTTGATTTTTGGCCGTGCCGGGTCTCTGCTGCCGTGCTAAGGCTTTCTCGAGTAGCGGCGCGTGAACTTCTCACCGCAGTGGCTGCCCTTGCTGTGGAGTGCAGGCTCAGGCTCGCGGGCTCAGTAGCGGTGGCACGTGGGCTTCGTCGCCCCGAGGCACCTGGAATCTTCCCAGACCAGGGATCGGCCCCGTGTCCCCTGCGCTGGCAGGCGGGCTCTTAACCACTGGACACCAGGGGAGCCTTGCCCGCTTGTCTTTCTGGCATCACGTGGTGATGGGATGCCAGCTCACATAGGGACTGCCCAGCCTCCAAGGACGGGGCTCTCAGCCAGTCTCCGTGCAGTTCTCCAGACTCTGGACACTGGGCTCCCAGGAGCACCGTGACTCGCGGGGAGGCCTCAGGGCGGGGGGCCTGTGAGGACTTGGGGTGGGGGGCGGGAGCTGGAGCCTGGCTGGCTGGAGAGAAGATGATGACTGGGATGAAGGGAAGGCTCCAGGGGGAGCCTCGTGGTGGGGGCCCCGGGGCAAGGAAGGGACCAAGCCCGAACGGGGGTCCAGCGGACGGGACTGGATGCAAGGAAACAAGCGCGGGGGCCCCGGAGCCCGGCTGGCAGACAGGCTGGTTGCTGCCTGCCGCTCTCCTCGGGAGGGCCGGGGCGGGAGACTCTTGGTAGCGGCGGCTCCACCTGGCAGGTGGGCCCGTCTCTCCGGGGAGGGGGGAGCGGCCCGGGCCTCTGAGCTGCCCTTCCGTGCTCAATGCCGCCGAGCAGCTGGAGGCAGCGCTCACGTCCGTTCACTGGCGAGCTGCCCGTGTCCACCGGGTGCCCTGGGCCTGGAGGCCGGCCCAGCAGCCGCTGGGACCTTCCCATCACGTCTGGGCTTCTGCACTCAGACGGTCGGGTTTCTCAAGCCACCCCGCTTCCCCGGCCCCTCGCGGAGCTGGGCACGATCCCCGCAATGGAGCTGCCTCTCTGGGCGGGGCTGCCCCTGCTCTCCGCTAGCATGGATGCTGGGGCTTTCCCCTCCCCTCCCTGGACCAGGAGTGGTTCTCAGGAAAAGATGACTATCAGTCATTTACACGCTAGTGTGAAGGAGCTGCCGCTCACATGCCCCCTGATTCATTCCGTCAGTATTAACCGAGGGCTGCTAGGCTAGAGGTGGAGGGACGTGGAAGTCTTGGCCCTGACCTGCGACTTTCAGGACTAGAACAGCCGTGGGAAGAGAAAGATAAACAGAAGTCCAGGTGGTGAGTGTGGTGTTTTTTCCTGGGCCACTTTCAGGAGCCGGGTGCCTCTTAACGTGGACATGGCTTGGTTGAGAAAGGCTTTCCGAGTCTCCAGGACGAGCGGGACGAGAGAGGCGGTGTGGATGTGCAGAAGGGCGGGCACACAGCCCCACCCGAGATCCCTGGCCTGGAGGCGCTGGGAGTTTGCGTTGCCCACAGTGTGGACCCCGGGCGGCTGGAGCCTGGCCCTCTGCCTGCCTGGTGGCCTGGAGCTGGGGGCTCTGGAGGGTCTGAACAGAAAATCCATACAGTCCTCTCCGCTTTTCACTGGTTGAACTACAAGTCCACTGTTGGGCACTACATATATGGCAGTTTTGCATGGGCTGATCCCACAGGAAAAGGTCATGGGTGTCTCAGACGGGGAAGGACACGCTGGGCCCAGCTGGGGTGAGGCTGGCTGATCAGGATGGAGCGGGGGCAGGTGCGGGGCAGGGCCTCTGGCTGGACCGCAGAGCGGGTGGTGTGTCCAGCTTGGGTCAGGAGCTGGGGTTGGAGTGAGGCCAGGCGACTGGCGGGTTGGGGAGGCAAGTTAGCAGGATGTCCAGGTGGGTCCAAAGGAGCAAGGCTGCACTGGTGGGATTTTAAAGATGGAGAGTGATTTGAGGATGCAGTGTCCTGCGGCCACCAGTCCCTCTCAGATGATAGCTTGGGGTGGCCTCCTGGGGGTCGGCTGGGGTCCCAACCTGGACTGGGAGGGACTGTCCTGCCGGCTGAGCTTGGAGGGACAAGCGAGGCCTCATTGTTTCCCAGGTGGCCGCCAGGCAGGGCTGTGATGGCCAGGCATGCTTAGGGAGGCCAGGGCTCAGAGAAGTTGGGACATCTGCTCAGGGCGGCTTAGCACGGGAGAGGAGGAGCCAGGATCCCGGAGGCACTGGCAGGCTCTCCCAGGTCACCCAGCACCTGCAGTGTGACCCAGGGTCACCCAGGGTCCTCACTCTGACCCCAGGGTTTCACCCAGGACCCTCACTGTGGCCTCAGAGGGTCACCCAGGACCCTCACTGTGGCCCCAGAGGGTCACCCAGGGCACATTGTGACCCCAGGGGTCACCCAGGGTCCTCACTGTGGCCCCAGAGGGTCACCCAGGGCCCTCACTCTGACCCTGGGGCTCCCATCCTGGATGGCGTCTCCTTCCGGGGCTCATTCACCCTGCTCCTCCCTGGGGTCCCACCCCCCAACACCTCAGCTTCCCACTGTCCCCCACCGCTCTCACCCCACGTCCCGACGCCCCGCCTCCACACAGCCCACCGGTTCTGCCGTCCTTGTCCCAAGTGAGCCTGAGGCTCAGCTGTCACGGAGGGCCTCTCCTAGTTGTCACAGAGGCGCTCTCCTAGCTGGTTTGTGCGCATTTGGGCGTCCGTCCTGAGGCCCACTTCCCAGGTGGGCGGGGCTCGTCCCTATCACACATTTTACAGGCGAGAAGACTGAGGCTGAGTCAGGGCTGGAGCCAGGGACCAACGGGAGGCTGCAGGAGGCAGCCCCGCCCTCCTCCTCCGGGAAGCACACGCCTTCTGGGGACCCCTCTGGCTGCTCAGCCACGTGCCAGAGGATGAGGGTGACCCTGGCGAGCCGAGAGGAAGGCCCTGGGGAGGGTGCGGAGGTGGCCGCGGGCACCTAGGGGCTCCAGTGGCCCTCCTGGTGGGCACCAACCTCCTGGGACGCTCAGCCGTGGGCAGGCCCGTCCTGGGGTGGCCCCAGGCAGGCGGGTTCTGGACAGGTCGGGCCAGGATGGGCTCCGGGGAGGTGTGGGATGGAAGCCGGAGGAGCGCCCGGGGTGCAGGCCAGGGCCTGTGCTGGTCCAGGGCTGGCTCCAGAGCGCAGATGACCCGGGAGCCTCCCACCGGCCGAGCAGAGCGGGCTTCCCGCCTCGGTTCACATCTGGCCGCCCTGCTGGTGTCTGAGGTCCCCACACCCCACAGGTCGGGGCCTGTGTCAGGCCGTCCCACAGCTCCGCCAGGGGAGGAGGGCTCCTGGCAGGAGCCGGGCAGCTCTCTGAACACACACACGTGTGCGTACACAGGTATGTGCACACGCGTGTCTCACTGGGGTCTCACAAAGAAGGGCTGGGCCTCCCGCTGGCTGGGGGCGTGGGCCTGACTCTATCTGAACTCTGCTTCCCTGGAGGCCGGGGCTCCAGAGGACGTCGGGTCGGCCTCTCTCACTCTCCGCCGTGGCCCGCTGCTCCTGGCAGAGGCCCCCGTGGAGTCGCCCCCTCCACACAGACTGACTCAGCGCCCTGGGGACCCCAGCCTGCCTGAGCCCCAGGTCTGGTTGGGACCCTCTTCGTCCCATAGGACAGGAGGACGCGGTAGTGACCGAAGGCAGCCAAGCGCCAGGGCGCTAGCTGGGCGCGGTCAGCCGAGTGTTGGTAAGTGTGCACAGGCCTGGGCACTTGGACTCACACCACGGCTCTGAAGATCACTGGAAATGCCTCTGGGCCCCGCTTCTCTCACGTGGACATATGTGTGCCTCATCTGAGATACATATTTATGAATCACCTGGGTCTTGGGTGATTTAGACAGACAGTGTCTTAGTTAGATTTAAGAGCTGCTGTCTCCTAAACCTCAGCTCCCACAGCGAGCACCTGCTGGTGGGCGGGGGCTTCCTGAGCCTGCCGGCCTTCTGCTTACACGCTGCTCTTGCTCCCGGAGCCTGTCCTGGGGAGTCCCGCGGGCCTAGTTCCCAGGCGCTTCCTCAGGGGCCCTTTCCGTCTCTCCAGGTGCCTGGCTACCCCCTCCCATGCACCCCCCCACCCCCCACCAGTGATTCCCTCCCAGGTGGGCTGATGGGTCTCCTCTCCGTTGAGGGTCCCTCTACCTGGGCGGGGCTGGGAGAGCTCACAGGTGGGTTTTTAACACGAGAACGGCTCCTTGGTTGAAGCATCAGGCGGGGAGGGAAGCTGGGCAGGCCTTCCCATCTGCGCTGCCTGAGACCTGGGGGAAGAGTTTCCCCTGAGGCCTGGCGGGCGGGTGGGTGTCTGTTGGGGGCAGGGACTTATACACATCTAGATGTGTATAAGAGACAGCCCCCACCCCCCACCAGTGATTCCCTCCCAGGTGGGCTGATGGGTCTCCTCTCCGTTGAGGGTCCCTCTACCTGGGCGGGGCTGGGAGAGCTCACAGGTGGGTTTTTAACACGAGAACGGCTCCTTGGTTGAAGCATCAGGCGGGGAGGGAAGCTGGGCAGGCCTTCCCATCTGCGCTGCCTGAGACCTGGGGGAAGAGTTTCCCCTGAGGCCTGGCGGGCGGGTGGGTGTCTGTTGGGGGCAGGGTGCTCACGGGTGGCACGCTGCCCTGGGCATCCTGTCTTGGGATGGCTTCCTGTCACAAACAGACACGCCGAGGAGAGACAGCTGAAAGTCTCCTCCGGCTTCCCCGCCACTTGTGCACGGGCTGGGGTGTCGGGGGCGGGGCGGGCAGCTGCGATGGACTGGCTGGGCTGCGCCGCTGAGGGCTGGGCTCCAGCGACACCTGTCTGAAAGGCGAGCCCATGGAATGGTGGAGCTTTCATCAAGGCCCCTGGCCCGCGGTGGGGCGCAGGGCTGGGGAGCAGGTTTCAAACCGTGCAGGCGTGGATGGCAAGAAGCTGACCCTCCACCCCTAGGTCCGTCTGGGCCCTCACTTTCTTTGATATTCTGACCTGGGAGCCCTGCTTGGAAGCCAGTTACACAATGTCAAACAGTCAAGACAGTGACACAGGTGTGAAGCATCTGACATTCATCAGAAAAGGCTTTTTTATCTTTGACTCCCTAAAGGGGCCTCCTGGACCCACAGGCCACACTTTGAGAACCACTGTATTCATCAAAGCAAGTCCTGTGGCTGATTTCAAATTGCAGAGATAGAGAGAGAGACTGACCCCCCTTTAGAGCTAGGAGCTCAAGGGGATGGAGCAGAAGGCAGGGACTCGGGGAAGGGGGAAGTGGGGAGCCAGGAAGCCCACTCACCCACAGAATTCTTGCCCAAGGACCAGGTGTCATGTGAGAAATTGATCCTGGAAAGTGTTACTTTGGGGACACCCCTGGCGGTCCAGTGGTTAAGACCCTGCCTTCCCAATGCAGGGGCACAGGTTCAGTCCCTGGTCGGGGAACTGAGACCCCGCCTTCCGCACAGCGCGGCCTGAAAAACAAAGAAACTGGCACTTTTGACAATCACCTTTATTTTTTCTTGAAAACTCTAAAGGACCTGATTTTAGTTTCTCTTTGTGCGTTTTAGTCCATCTCCCTCCCTTTTTGTACTAGTTTCTTAAGAATTCTGACTTCTGGTTTTCATTTTCCTGTTACCGTTGCAGAGGATGCGAGCACTGGTTCTGGGGGACCTCACTCAAAGCAGGACTGATGTCACAGGCCCTCTGCTATACCTTGGCCCTTGGCGGGTGACCCAGGCTTGTCCCCAGCCACAGTCTGCCCAGGAAAGAGGCTCATCTCGTCTTAAGGAAGCAGGGGACCAAACAGGCGAGGGGCTGTCTGACAAGCCTTCCTGTCCAGCCTCACCTGGGAGCATCCAGCCCCTTGGACTCAAGGTATTGAGTCTACTTAGAAAAAACTGGAAGAAACATTTTTTTGATCACCTTCCCTGGGCTGGGTCTGGGATGAAAGTTACCCGAGTCTCAAATCTGGCTTTCCTCTGCATCCCGTGTGAGCTCTGTGCAACCTTCATGCCTAAACATGCATCAAAAGGGCGTTCAGTTTGTCTCATGGCCCCGATCTGAGTTCTGCAAAGAAGGGATGGGACCCTTATTCCCCGTGCTGTCGAGGATACCGGCCGGCTGCTCCAGTCAGGAGCTGCAGCTCCCAGGCCTGGTTCTTTGCTGGGATGTGCTGGCCTCCGCTGTTCCAGACGAGGGACAGTGTCTTCAGCCCGCCTGGGCCAGCAGCATCGACTGCGTGAGCTTTACCGGTAATGCACAGTCTATATTTCTGCAAGTTATTGCTGAAAAGCACCCACGTTCCGGAGCTGAGATTCCTTTCTTTTTTTTCTGTCTTCAGCTTGACTTGGAGACGCTGGCGTCTTCCTCGGCCACCCGGGGCGTCTCCTCCAAGGCTAAGGTCAGAGGCACCGTTCCTGCCAGGGTGCTGAGTGGAATGTCTCTCTTGGGGGAGAAAGTCAACAACTAGGAGTGAAATTCTGCAGAGGAGAATGAGGAAGAGGCTCGCGAAGTCCTGCAGTCATGCAGGTGGCCCCCAGGAGAGGAGCCCCCGTCCACGGCAGAGGGGCCGGGGGCAGGTGACACGGGGGTGAGGAAGCCACGGCCAAGCGTCCTGAGGCCTGGAGTCCTGTGTGAGCTTCTCGGGCTCGAAGAGCTCTGTGTTCCCTCTTCCGGCCTCCTTTCCTGTTTCTTTTCTTTCTTTCCTTCTCTCTCCCTCCCTCCCTCCTTCTTTCCTTTCTTTCCTTCTTCATTCTTCCAAGAACCACTTTTTATTTCTCTCTCTTTCCCCCCCACGAATGATGTCCATCATATTTTAGAACCTGAATTCAGAAGCCCAGGCTCATGGCCCCGTGTCTGGTGCGACTCACAGGAAAGCAGTTCATCATGAAAATGGGCCCGCTGACCCCCGCAAGGGCATGGCTTTATAATCTCTGTATCCATACTTAGTAAAAGTCAAGCTCTTTTTGGATGCAGTAGTTTTCCCTTGCACATCGTGTATATAGGTTAAACTTTGTATTAGTTATACCGATTTTGATCACAAGTACAAAAGTAATCATCCTGTTGGCTACTCAATCTACTTAATGATTTTTTAGAAAAGGGTTGTTTGATCAGGGTAAGGTTGTGGACAGGCTTCCCCAATGGCTGAGTTGGTAAAGAATTTGCCTGCAGTGCAGGAGACCCCGGTTCAATTCCTGGGTCGGGAAGATCCTCTGGACGTACTGTATCTAGATTTTCTCAGAATCTTTTCAAAAACCAATTTGAGAACTCATGAGGCCAGGACGAAGGAATAAACCCCCAGAGTGGGCGCAGAAACGGGTGCAGGGGAGCCTCTGAGAAGCTGGGCTTTTGAGGCACCCCAGGCTCCGAGCCTACCGCTGCTGCAGCTGAACAGTCGGGGCGACAAAGCGGTGAGAGTTTTGGGGGACGGAGCTCAGTGGCCTGGCCACGCGGCGCCTCCAGAAGGAGAATTCGCTCAAGGGATGCTGGGCGGGGCAGGGCAGCCCGCTTCCTCCTGGGGCATCAGGCATGGGGTCACCGCGATCCGTGTGAGTTTAGCGGTGAGGACCCTGGCGCTCATTGGTGGAGGTGAGGCCAGGCTGGTGAGGCGTGTGAACGTTTACATGGAAGGAAGGAAAGCTGGACGGGGTGGGGGGAAGGCCTCTCCAAGAGGAAGGGTCGAGCTTGTCTGTGCGGCCTCCAGGCTGGAGCTGCCCAGCAGGTGGACTAGTAGCAAAGCGGGCTTGAGATCCGAGAGGACCTTCTCTCAGCAGGAGCTCTCCAAAATCAGCAAGGGCGGCTTCCGACGGAGCCCGTGTCACGCTTTTGTATAAGAAAGATGGAACATGGCTTGATCTGCTGTCGTATCAGACATGACCACGTGGGACACAGTCCCGTGAGAAAACCGTGCTCCTGGAAGCTGAGGAGAGTGGGTGCTGGGCTGGACGCCAGGAAGGGGCAACGGGGGTTTCATCTGGGCTTCAGGAGGCTGGGCTTCACGCGGAGAGGGAGGAGGCGGAGACCTGCTCATAGGATGGGGACAGGAAGCCAGGAGAGGCCTCGGGTGAGCTGCAGGGCCCGTCTACCTGGGCAGGGCTTTCTGTCTCCCGTGCCCAGGGTGGGAAGGCCTCCTGGGGTGTAACGCCGGCCCCAGCAGTTGCTGTTGCTATTCAGTCACTCACGACAGTCACACACAACATGACCGTTGTTCAGTCGTGTCTAACTCTTTACAACCCCATGGACTGCAGCACGCCAGGCCTCCCTGTCCTCCACTATCTCCCGGAGTTTGCTCAAACTCATGTGTGTTGAGTCGGTGATGCCATCCAACCATCTCATCCTCTGACGCCCCCTTCTCCTCCTGCCTTCAATCTTTCCCAGCATCAGGGTCTTTTCCAGTGAGTAGGCTCTTCGCATCAGGTGGCCAAAATATTGGAGCTTCAGCATCAGTGCTTGCAATGAGTATTCAGAACTGGTTTCCTTTAGGATGGACTGGTTGGATCTCCTTGCTGTCCAAGGGACCCTCAAGAGTCTTCTCCAGCACCGCAGCTCAGAAGCGTCACTTTCCGTCCCCTCACCCCTCCAACCTCTACCCTGCCCTCTGCCTCTGGATCTGCCTTTTCCGGGTGTGCAGTTACATGGAATCATTCGGCCCATGCTCTTTTCTTTCACCCAGTGTAATGCTTTTGAGGTTCATCTACGACTCAGCATCAGCTGTTCTTTATTCCTGAACATGATTGGTTGTACAGACAGGCCTCATGGTACCCATCCATGCATCATGTGATGGGCACGTGGATTGTCTCCAGCTTGGGGCATTTGTGGTACCAGATGCTGTGAACATTTGTGTGCCAGTCTGTGCGTGGACATGTCTCCATTTCCCTTGGGCAGGTATGCAGGAGCAACTCAGCTGGGCTCGGATGAGCATTGGAAGCAGGTGAAGAGGATGGGAGAGGATTGAAGGGGGCACAGAGCCTGCTGAGGGGGCCCCCAGTGAGAGACGCAGGGAAGCATGACCAAGCAAGGATGCTTCTTGACCAGTGGGGTTTGGGTCCCAGGCTTGATTACGGCCAAACCCCTGGTGATCTGGGGAGCGGAGCCAGGAGCAAGCGCTTGGAGTCCAGGAACCAGAGACCCCGGAGCTTCCTGCAAAGGGTAGAGAGGGGGGAACAAGCAGGCTGGGCTGGGGCTGCTCAGGCGTTCAGGACGCTGTAACCACAAGCAAGGACCGAAGTCTGGACTGAAAAGGGCAGAGACGACCCCATGGGGCGTGATGGCGGAGCTCAGAAGACATCACAATGAATTAACGGTGACTCAGTGGTTCATCCCAACTAAAATTAGCTCTCATGCCTACAGCAAAAGCACTCTTTATTTCTTAAAAATTTTCTTTTACACATTCTGCTTGAAGACTGCTCAGAAATAGCTATAAAATGACAAAATATGAATAAACTGCTAAACTGAACAGAATAAAATTCACAAGGGGCCCCAATTCTGACAACACATAGACAGTAAATGACTAAAAATTCTAAGTGAGCACAGAAAACGTCTGTCGCGTTGCATGTAAGAATTCCAACAGTCTAATAGACGTACTTAATTAAAATGGTGAAGCCATCTGTCCAGAGGCTTCTTGCTGAAACTGTAATGAGTAGTTTCAGCTCTCCTGCAGCAAGAAGGGTCTTAGAGCTGAGTTCTTCTCAGCAGATTTGGAAACTGGATAGTGAGACGAAAGCATTTCTTTTGGTGACATTTGGGAAGAGATGGGAATGCCGCTGTGTTTTCTCCCAATCTGCAGTCAGACGCCTGACGCGTCGGGCCACTGCCCCGCCCTGGGCACCGTGCCTTCTCTCTGGCAGCTTCTGGAGTGACTGCAGGTAAAAAAGCGAGACTTTGCAATGCCCATCCGAGCCTGTAGGCCTGTGGCTTGCATTAGAGGTTGTGTCATATTGAGCTCATTACATTTGGTGGCTATATTTAAGGAACATTCTTCTTCAAAAAATGTTTTTCAATTGTGGTAAGAACACTTAATATAAAATTTGCTATCTTAACCATTTTATCTGTATGGTCCCATAGGATCAAGAATGTTCAGAACTCTGTGTGATAGATTCCAGAACCTGCTCATCTTGCAGACATTAAAGAACTGTATCCACCAAGACAGCAGCTCCCCAGAACCCTCCCCCAGCCCCGGGCACCATCCTTCTGTTTTCTTTCTCTATGAGTGTGACTGGAGGAGGGCATGGCAAGCCACTCCGGCATTCTAGCCTGGAGAAGCCTTTGGACAGAGGAGCCTGGTGGGTTACAGTCCGCAGGATTGCAAGGAGTTGGACACGACCGAAGTGACTTGCACACGCACACGCACGCGTGTGGCTCTCCCGGCGCCCTGGCGTGAGCAGCCTCCCGTGGCCTCGTCGTGCTGCGTCTGGCAGTAACACGCACACGCACGCGTGTGGCTCTCCCGGCGCCCTCGCGTGAGCAGCCTCCCGTGGCCTTGTCGTGCTGCGTCTGGCTCACTGCCCTGAACACAGCATCCTCGAGGCTCCTCCACGCCGTGGCAGGTGTCACAGTTGCTCTCCTGCTTAAGGCGGAGCCACACTCCATCGTCTGGATCCATCACATTGTATTTATGCATTTATCCATCTATAGACACGTGGGTGGTTTCTACCTCCTAGTTATTATGAATAATGCTGCTATTGGAAGTGGAATTGCTAGACATATGGTAACTCTATGTTTAATTTTTTGGGGAAGAGAATATTATTTCTTTTAGAGTAGATTTAAACTCATGTACTAACCTGTGTCATACCAGAGCCCCTCCAAGATCAAGCTTTCGTTCAGAAGTTTCTCGAAAACTGGGGAAGAAGGGGACCAAACTTTCTACGACCCTTGCCTTCTAAAGGAGAATGAGACAAAATGCTAAAAGTGGGAAAAATACTGCTGTGAACTTTGGGAGATGCGCTTCTAGTCTCGGCTTTCATCCTTTCTAGTTGCAGAACTTTGACTAAACGAATTTACTTTTCCACGTCTCAGTGTCCTCATATGCAAAAAGGAAAGGATTGAAAGAAGGTATATTTAACACCCTACTCAGCTCTGAATAAGTTAGGAGGATAACTTCCAACTGAAATGAATGAATAAACCATATTAAACATTATTTAATATGTAATGCCTATTATTGCAAGATGTTCAGAACTATTAAAAAACCCCAAACCTACAAAAGTCAAACTACGGATGCAACCTAAAAATGTCCATGACAGATGAATGGATAAAGAAGATGTGGTACATATAAGCAGTGGAATATTATCTATAAAAAAGAATGAAATGATGCCATTTGCAAAGACATGAATGAGCTTAGAAATTATTTTCCTAACTGAAGTAGGTCAGACAGAGACAAATATCAAGATTATCACTTACATGTGCAGTCTTAAAAAAGTTATATAAATGAATTTATCCACAAAAATTCATTCCAGTAGGAAGGGCCTTTCCAGTAGGACCCATTAGATTACCTGTATGCCTGCGACCTGATATTAGGTATAGAAATACTTATTTGGGAGTTAAGGTGCCTTATTGTATTATTTCCAGATGATTTTCTTCTGATGTTTTTCACCTACCTCCTACTCTTTCTTTCCTTTTAGGCATTTAGCCAATGATCAATTTCTGCAAGGCTTGCTTTATAAAGGCTACCCAACAAACTATGGAAAATTCTTAAAGAGATGGGAATACCAGACCACCTTACCTGCCTTCTGAGAAACCTGTATGCAGGTCAAGAAGCAGCATTTACAACAAGACACGGAACAATGGACTGATTCCAAACTGAAAAAGGAGTATGTCAAGGCTGTATATTGTCATCCTGCTTATTTAACTTATATGCAGAGTATATCATGTGAAATGCCAGGCTGGAAGAAGCACAAGCTGGAATCAAGATTGCCGGGAGAAATATCAATAACCTCAGATATGCAGATGACACCACCCTTATGGCAGGAAGTGAGGAAGAACTAGAGAGCCTCTTGATGAAAGTGAAAGAGGAGAGTGAAAAAGCTGGCTTAAAACTCAATATTCAGAAAACGAAGATCATGGCATCTGGTCCCATCATTTCATGGCAAATAGATGGGAAACAATGGAAACAGTGACAGACTTTATTTTCTTGGGCTCTGTGGATGGTGACTGTAGCCATGAAATGAAAAGACACTTACTCCTTGGAAGAAAAGCTGTGACCAACCTACACAGAATATTAAAAAGCAGAGACATTACTTTGTCAACAAAGGTCTAGTCTAGTCAAAGCTGTGGTTTTTTCCAGTGGTCATGGATGGATGTGAGAGCTGGACCGTAAAGAAGGCCAAAGTCTAAGGAACTGATGCTTTTGAGCTGTGGTGTTGGAGAAGACTATTGAGAGCCCCTTGGATTGCAAGGAGATCAAACCAGTCAGCCCTAAAGGAAATCAGTCCTGAATATTCATTGGAAAAACTGATGCTAAAGCTGAAGCTCCAATACTTCAGCCATCTGATGCAAAGAATTGTCTCATTAGAAAAGACCCTGATGCTGGGAAAGATTGAGGGAAGGCTGACAGAGGATGAGACGGTGGAACGGCACCACCAATTCTATGGATATGAGTTTCAGCAAACTCTGGGAGATGGTGAAGGACAGAGAAACCTGGCGTGCTGCAGTCCATGGGGCTGTGGAGAGTCGAGAAAGACTGAGCAACCGAACAACAACGAAGGATTCGTGAAAGTGTGAGCCGCTCAGTCGCGTCTGACTCTGCAGCCCTATGGACAGTAGCCCGCCAGGCTCCTCTGCCGTGGGATTCTCCAGGCGGGAACACTGGGGTGGGAATCTTCTGACCCAGGGATGGAACCTGGGTCTCCTGCATTGCAGGCAGATTCCCCTTCACCATCTGAGCCACAAGAGAAGGACGGATATCTCTGTTCAGGTATTAGTTTTCATATTATCTGCTCTAGGCACAAGAGCACCTTCATTAGCAGAAGGACGTCTCCAGGTCTGCTGGTGGAGTCCCAGGCGCTGTGGGAGCGGTGGAGGAAGCGGGCCTCTTGCAGTCCCTCCGAGCATTCCTCTTTGGAGACCCCTGGATCTGCCAGCAAGCCAAGCCTCTGCCCCAGGCTCGGAATCAGAAATGCCCCCTGCCGTTTTCCTAAGGGCGGGGATGAGTGTGCCGTGACTCAGCTCTTGTCTCGGGAGTCCAGCATGTGGGCAGCATGGTCATCTGTAAGATCGAAAGTGTGCACCGGATTCCATCTCCCCTGAGGACCCCAGAGGGGCCCACATCCAAGAAAACTCTGGCATTGCCTGTGCCTCCGCCAAGCGTAATTTTCCCACAGCTTTGACTTAATCACAGTGTAAATATCTTTGGCCAAAGAAGTCCGGCCACTTTGATGAATTCAGGTACTGCCACATTCTTTGTTAGGTAAACTGTTCTGTACCAACCTTGCAGGGCGCCTAGCATGAGATCAGCCCGACATTAGAAAGCCCAGGAACCTCTATTATGAAAAAAGTTGATATCTTTATGTTTCCACTCATGAAACTTTATGGAGAAAAAAATTCTTTTTAACTTAAAAAAGAAAAGTTGAAAACAAGCTCTTTACAATGAGAAACAGGCAAAGCAGGAGAACAAACACAGGCGCGCTAACGTCCCAGCTCTCGCTGTGTCATGCCCGCAGGCCCCCTGCTGAGTGCTGACACGATGTGGACCCGGGGCAGGAGCGGCCCTGAGGCGATCTGGGTCCGAAAGCGGAGTCGCAGGAAACCGATCACCAGGAAAGGGTGGGAACCTTCAGAAGCTCCCTCTGAGGCGTTCTCTGGGATTTGATTGTTCAAAGCTAGATAGGTTCTTAAGGACCCTTTACTGCCCCCAGCTTGGTGTTGGAAAATTCCATGAGCCGTTTTCCTCTCCCGTTTGAGCAAATAACCTGCTTACCTTTTGTCAAAGGTGTCGATGCTCATTTTTTCTGGTCATTGTGGGAATATTTATCATCCTTCTGGTTTGGGGAGACTTGCAAGAACTCAGACCTATTCTTTGTAACCGTTCTCTTGTCTATGAATGTACCATGGGTTTCCAACATCTCCAACCCAGGACAGCCTGGGAACATGTGATAAACGGGGGCTGGCTTGCATTGTGTGAGTCAAAGGTTGGAGACCTAGCCCATCAGGCCACACTTATGTCATATCTTGTTTCTGAAAAAGTCTGAACAAAAAAATCTGCACTAACTAGCTATTTTGAACAGTTCTTGTATTTTTAATGGGTCTAAAATTATCTGTGTTTCCCCCTTTTTCTAGAAATGGGTTTGCCTTTGACATGAATGCCCAGCTAATGACTACAGAATTGAGCTCTGAGGGCGTTCTGTGGAATTAGACTAAAAAGACCAAGTTGCTGCATGATATCTGAATTCATATTATTTCTTATTAGAAATTAATTACAGTCGCTTTCTGTTTTTTGGGGAGGCTGGAGGCAGTAACTGAATATAAATAAGGAAAACAAAAAGGAAATAAACCAAAAACAAAGAGAAAAAAAGCAGATGATCATTTAATATGCAGACTGAATTTAAGCAAATTACTGTCTAGTCACAGATTTTCTGTATGGATAAATTTATGGGGAATATAATTAGCTGGCTGAACAGACACATAGCATCTTCATTTATTTCACAAATCCCAGACTGAATGTGAACCGACAATGTACTAACTTACTCTTAACATCCAAACAATTTGGAAGTAATTGACTCTTTGGATAATAAGGTCCTTTGGGGTTTCTCTGTTTCCCCAAAGATGTCTTAATAAACATCAATTAGCGATGCATAGGTCTACAGCTGTAGATGCAAATAATCTTTATTAGTTCTTCTGTTTGTTGGAATTTTGGATAAATTGAGTTGACTGCACCCATGGAGTCAGCAAACACAGGTGTGCCCTCTCTTAACGGGACTTGCTATATTTTTATTATATAGGCCTTTCAAGTTGAAAAGTCTCAGCACAAATTTTACCCTCTCCAGCGAGCCTTTCTGGTAACCCCAGCCCACACTACTGACTTCCTTTCTGGATTTCTCACAAGGTTTTGCCTCCACATTTTGGGGGATGTTTGTTATTTTCATGTAGGTGCCTCATCCTGCCATTGCATTGGGCCCCAAAGATTTTATGTACAAGTGATGCCACCAGCAAGATATAAGCCCCTTCTTGCGAGCTGTGCCCTTCCGAGCCTGGGGTCAGCACTGGGGTGTCTTAAAGCCCCAGATGAGTTATTCTCATATATGTCGGCATGCTCTTCCTAGACCCAAACAGTCCTCTTTCCCGGTCAGTTAGGGACGGCGCCTGGGTGTCTCTGAGCTGCGATAGCGGCCCCGCCAACCGGGGCTGTTTGCCAGGTGGGGGGCCGTTGAGTCTGGGCAGCAGTTCTGTGACGGCATCACATTTGGCGTCCTATCTTTCTACGCTGTCCTCACACGTGCCTCATGGCCACAAAATGGATGCCCCACCTCCTGCCTCACATCACCTTTCCTCAGAAGAAGGAGGAGAAAATGAGGATGAGGAGGAGGAGAGAAGAGGGGAGGAAGAAGCGGAAGAGGAGGAGAGAAGGGGCGAGGGGAGAGAGGGTGAAGTAGAGAGCCGTGAGGAAGAGAGGAGCCCACCCGGGTCAGGGGCCAAGCCTCCCTGAAGCCCCCGGCGCGCTCACCTCCCTCTCTGAGTGACAATGCCAGCCTCGTGGGAACTGGGAAATGCAGGCTTTAAAGGAAATTCTGCTGCCCTGAAAAGAACTGGAGATCTTTCAGCAACGAAAGGGGGAGAAGGAACGTGGCTAGCCTGCGAGTTCCCTCTTCCCGAGGGGCTGGGGAGCATGCCAAAGACCGCCGCGCCGCGCTGTGGACCGAGTCCCCTGGCCACCCTCAGGGAGCCGGCTGTCCCGCGGGTGTGAGCGGTGACGGCTGTCTGTGCCCCCAGCTCTGGGGCCGGGGCAGTCAGGAGCAGGGGTTCCAGCAGCCGTCCCGTGAGCTCCTGGGGCGGAGAACTGTTTTGAAATGCGGAGCAGCTCTGCCGTGGGCGCGCCGTGGGTCCCCCAGACAGGCCCCTCCCGGGACTGCTCCCAGGGTCGCCCCAAGCCCCTCGCTCTCCAGCGAGACCTGCTGCACCCCAGGTCCGTCTTGCCCGCTCCTCAGTGGGGAGACCCCTCTCCTCTCAGTCGGATCAGACGGGAACTTTCTGAGGCTCCCGCTGGACTGGGGGCAAGGACACGGCACTGCCCCTGAGACAGTCGCCCTGCTCGGCTGCCCGTTGCTTTCTTTAAGCTGACAAGAGGGCCTTCTTCCCGGCTGGCGGCTTCTGCATCCTGCCGGGAGCCTCGGTGCAGGGTCCCTGACCGAGGACAGGACCCCGGACGGTCCCGGGCTGGCAGAGCCGCCGGCCGCAAGCCCAGACGGCGCTTTGACCTTCTTGCTCTCAGTCACTTCCTGAGGGCTGACTCCTGTGTTCCTGGCTCGGAGAATTCCATGGACTGTATAGTCTACGGTGTCTCAGAGTCGGATGCAACCGAGCGACTTTCACTTTCATTCCTCCAGACCGAAGCCTTCTGGGTGATGGAAAATGATGTGTTTCCTTGGCAACCTGTTCCTCCAGGCTCTGAAGGCTTTGGGTGGTTGAAGACGTGGGTTCCCCGGATGGCTGGGGAACAGGGCCTCAAGGAGACTGGCTCTGAGGGGACCCCTGAGGGCCATTGCCCTTTTTCCTCATGGTCCCGAGAGAGAAAAGCCACGATCCCAGGGCCCTCACGTCCACTCCCTGCTCCAGGCCTTCCCTGGTGCCCCCCAGGGCTGCCCCTCTCAGCTCACCCACAGAGCGGGTGGGGACCCGCTCTCCTCCTGCTCGCCGAGTGCCTGGCTCTTCGCTCGTTCATTTATTTTTAACCCTTGCATCGGGTTGCCAGTCACTTGCTGGACCTTGGGGAGCCTGGGCAGCCTGGGTTCTGGGGGGAGATGGAGAAACAGTGACGAAACGTGCCGAGGTCTCGGAGGAGATGCTGGGCCTGCTGGTCGTGGAGGGTGGACCCCGACCGAGCGGGGGCCCAGACAGGCTTCTCTGAGCAGGAGAGCTCGAGTGGACCCCGTAGACGTGGCGAAGGAGAACAGGGGTGTGACAGGCATCATCTCATCCCGCTTCTCACGACTGTCTTGTTGGGGGAACCCCTCCTCTTCCCCGGGGTGGGGGGTGCTCAGCGAAAGCCGCCCCGTGTGGCCTCCTCTCTGGTTTCTGAACGCCCGGCTCACAGAGCCTCTGGGGCGCGTTTCCAGGGGAGCTGGGCCCCCGCCCGACGGAGAGGGAGAAGCCCGCGCTCTAACCCGGTTCCTCCGCCCGTCACCCTGCTGTTCCACCCGTGCTGGGGGCTTTGTTTTATGAGTAATTTTCTCCTGGAAATTCACCTTGAAATGACTGAAATGACTAGCCCCTGATGTGGGGAGGGGATAGTGGGTGAGGTGGGGTCTTGGGATGGGGGAGGAAAGCTGGGTAGGACTTGGCCCTCAGCAGCGTGAGGTTTCCGTGAGCCACCTGCCAGCGCCCGGTGGAGGACAGCGACCGGGGAGAGATGCCCAGACCTTCTGGGGACAGAGGACCCGGCTCTGGGGCCTGGGGACCAAGGGGGCACAGGCAGCCCGGGGGTGCGGCCGTCCCTGGAGGGGACGCTGACCCGCCTAAGGCAGGGCCCCGGGGCATCATTGCCCGGGGTTGTCGGGGAGGAGCCTGCTGCTCAGGCGGGGCCGGGGGCGGCCACAGTCTGCACTGTGCTCCCCACACGCAGCCCCGGAGGCAGAGCGGGGCGGCCGCAGGGCTGCTATTGCACGCGCTGCGTGTGTGTGGCCTCCGCTCACGTCGGGGAAGGCGGGCTGGACTCTGTCCAGTGAGGAGCCAGGCAGGTGGCGACGCCAGGGCTCCCTCTGTCCCCGGTGAGCTGTGCTGGGTCCTTCCTTAGGCCCACTCTCTTTCTGCTGTCTGCCCGACATCTGTGTATCATCATCTGCATCTGTCTAGCCATGCATCCATGCATCCACCCACCATTTTTTGCCCAGTTCTGTCTCCTCTAGTCTCCAGCCTCACACCCTCTCCTCTGTACCCGACATAACAAATATTTACATTTACCTTGAAGGAACCTGGTCGTTTCAGCCATCCCCTTTCCAGAAGGTGGATGTCTCATATTTGCTGAAAGCTTCTTGGAGAGATTTCTTGTTGTCGCGGTTGTGAGTTGTGCTTAACTTATCGAGGAGTGAGAGTGCTGACTCCACCCACCCCGAGTGCATCCAGGAGGCTGGGGGTGAAGTGTCTTCTGAGCGCTGGATCTGCTGAGCTGGGAGAGTCGGTCGTGTGCAGTCTTCGCTGAAACAGCAGGCTTGCTCTCCCTGTTTCAGGGAAAAGGCTAGCAGGACCGTCTCCCGGGCTCTGAAACCGCTCTGCGGTTTGCCCCTCTTTCTTCCCTCGATGCCCGGCACCTTCCTTGCCTCCTGGATTTCTGTCCTGTGTGGCCCTTGCTGCCACTCCGTGAAGAAGAAAAGAGACCAGGAGAGGGGCTGTGAAGGGCAAGGGCACTGTGGGCNAGCAGGACCGTCTCCCGGGCTCTGAAACCGCTCTGCGATTTGCCCCTCTTTCTTCCCTCGATGCCCGGCACCTTCCTTGCCTCCTGGATTTCTGTCCTGTGTGGCCCTTGCTGCCACTCCGTGAAGAAGAAAAGAGACCAGGAGAGGGGCTGTGAAGGGCAAGGGCACTGTGGGCTGGGGCAGCGTCCCTGAATGTCCGCCCTGACCAGCGCCTAGGCCACCTGCCAAGCCTTGTGCCCCTCGCATAGGCCCTCCTGGCTCAGAAAGTGTGTACAAGGGTCTCCAGTTGGCTCCGGTGTGCCACCTGCCCGCAGACTGAGGCCTCGTGTGGAGCTTGGCTGAAATGCTGGTACACAGCACCCTAAGGGTGCCCTTGGGCAGTCGGGCCCCTCCCCCAAGCGCTCGCGCGCGCGTGTGTGCGTGTGTGCACGCGCATGCGCATATTTAATGCTGACAATCTTTAAAGACCAGAGCCTGATACGCAGGAAGTCTGTCTCACTGCCCAGCCGTGTGCTCCATCCATCACACATCTTGTTCATCAGATCGTCTGACTCCTTCCTGGCGAGCCTGTAAACCGGAGCTCCGGGAGGCGGCCCCCTGCCCTCGCTGGCCACAGCTGCTCCTGTTTGCTGGGCACTCAATGTGCTCGGACTCTGCATTCCTCGGATTCGTCCCTGGACGCCGTGCTGCTGAGTCTTGTTTCACACGACGGCAAAGCAAGGCGTGGAGACTCCTGGAGTCCTGGCAGAAGGCACTGTGTGTCTGGTACCAGAGCTGGGCCTCAAAGCAGGGGCGACCCGCCTGCTTTTCTGAGGGCTCTTGGAGGGTGGGGCCTGGGAGGTTTCCAGCCTGGACGTGGGAGGGAGTGTGCAGCCTCCAGAAAGGACAAGGAAGGGTCAGCGCTCCTGCCTCTGTCCCCTGAGGCCTCGTCTACATAACAGTTTATAACAAGTTGAGCTGGTCACCATTTAAAGGATTTATTAGGGTAGAGGTGGCTCAGATGGCAAAGAATCTGCCCGCAGTGCACGAGACCCAGGTCCGATCCCTGGGTCGAGAAGATGCCCTGGAGAAGGGGATGGCACCCCACCCCAGCGCTCTTGCCTGGAGAATCCCACGGACGGAGGAGCCTGGGGGCTACAGTCCACGGGGTCACGAAGAGTCGGTCACGCCGGCGACGAACACCCACCCGCACACAGTTGATTTTCAGCGTTGTATTAGCCTCAGGCGTGCAGCGAGGCGCCTCAGTCACACACACATCTACGTGTCTCTTCGTTCACAGATCCTTTTCCATCACGTGCGATTCTGTGACGGTGCCAGTCGCCCGCTGGGTCTGGCTGTTTGCACCCATGGGCTGCAGCCCACCAGCCTCCTCTGTCCGTGGAAATCTCCAGGCGGGAATCCTGGAGTGGTGCCGTCATTCCCTGCTCCGGGGAATCTCCCTGACCCAGGGTGCAAACCCAGGTCTCCTGCACTGCAGGCGGGTTCCTTACCGTCTGAGCCCCCAGGGAAGCCCCTTCGGCACAGACATACCGTGCCGTGCGGTATGCCTCGACCATCTACTCTGTGTACAGGAAGGCGCGTCTGTTATCCCACACTCCTGATGCATCCCCCCCTTTCCCCTTTGGTAACGAGTTTGTTCTCTATGTCTGTGAGCCTGTTTCTGTTTTATAAACAAGATAGTTTCTTAGACGCCAGATGTAAGTTATATCTACATTTGTCTCTGTCTGACTTCCTTCACTTAGTATGACGCTCTCTAGGTCACCCACGTGGCTGCAAATGGCATTGTCTGTTCTTTATGGCTGAGTACTATTCCATTTATCAATGCACCAGCTCTCCTCTCTCCACCCCCTGTTGTTGGACACTTGGTTATTTCCACGTCTTGGCTGCTGTAAACAGTGCTGCTGTGAGTACTGGGGCGCGAACGTCTTTCTGAATCGGAGTTTTCTCTGGATCTATGCCCGGGAGTGGGATTGCTGGATCACAGGGTCACCATCTTTTCTTCTTGATTTTACTTTTTAGGACACAATTCCTAGAGCACAGCACAAGTATCATCCTTCCCTTTCACTCTCTGAAAGGGAGTCAAACCATATAAAGTAAGATCCTCCAATCAGAGCCGACTCTACGGTCCAGGCAGCACCTACACACACACACACACACACACACACACACACACTGTATGATATGCACACACTTTCCTTTTGATGTTTTCCTCGCCACCCTCCGAATGGCCCGACGGCCTCATCACCTGCACTCGATCAGGACCGTCTGGTGGGAGGAGGGAACGTGCCATCCTCCTCCTTCCCTTGGGGCCCCAAGGACCACCTGTCCCTTCCCTGGGGCTTCATCCGTGTGGCCACGAAGAGGAGGCAGCCGGGCGGATGGAAGTGGCCTCCAGGCCCCACTGTTGCTCCTGAGGCTGAGCTTGTTACGAGGCCGTGGGGGTGTTTGCTGGGGGCAGACATTTGGCCCCGGTGCCATTTTGTTGCTGAGACGGCCCCCAAAGAAGAGTGGGCGCAGGGAGGGGGAGCCAGTTGCGGGCACAGAGCTGGGGCTTCCCGGCCTCAGCTGGAGTTCCAGAGAAAGGTCCATGTGGGCAGGGGACATGGGCTTGAGAGGGGCCTCCTGGAAAAAGGCTGGGAATTTGGTGTCTTTATAGAAAGTGAAAATGAAGTCGCTCAGTCATGTCTGGCTCTTTGCTCCCCCATGGACTATAGCCCGCCAGGCTCCTCCATCCATGGGATTTTCCAGGCAAGAAGACTGGAGTGGGTTGCCATTTCGTTCTCTAGGGGATCTTTCTGACCCAAGGATCGAACCTGGGTCTCCTGCATTATAGGCAGACGCTTTACCATCTGAGCCGCCAGGGAAGCCTCTTTAGAGATGTAAACGTCAAATAAACGTGTTCTAAACCCGCTTTGTCTCTTCAGCAGAGAGTTGATGACGAAGCGTGGAGCACCCAGCCTCTGTGCGCCAGACTCAGCGCCCCATCTAGTGTACGGGTGGGTCCAGGCACTCCCCTCACAGCAGGACAGGGAAACGCCTCCTCGTGTTTGCCGACAGGGCTGGTGTGGCTGCCTTGCTTTTGTTGTTTAATAATCTATTTTATTTTACGAAAACAGTTCAGTACTTCTATTTTTTCAGTCCAAGTTGAATACAGTTTTTAAAACAAAAACAGTCTACAGAAGCTTAAAAATTATCTTGCCTTTCTTTTTAAAAAGTTTTATTTTATACTGGTGTAGAGTTACTTTACAAGGTCTGTCTCTTATACACATCTCCAGAGTCCCAGGGAGCCTGCTCCCCGCCTGGTTCAGGGTGTAGAAGTTTCTGTCTGGCCAGGCTGGGCTGGACCCAGACGCCTCCTTCAAGGCCACGGGGCTGAGGGCTGGGGTGTGGGCAAGAAGTGGATTGATTTTCCTTGATTAATTCTGACTCATGATCTTTTCTCAGAAAGGCACCTTAATTTTAGAGAACTTGGCATGGCCTGAAGCCCAGGCCTTTAAGAGCCTTTCTGGTGAGAAGCCTCAAGCCACGTCTTCCAAAAGCAAATGGCTAGAGGGGGGCTCCACCCTCCCTCCCACCCTGCTTTCTCCCCTCAGCTTCTCTTTGTAAATGCGGGAAATTCCGCCCTTCTGCTCATTTGTAAAGAGTTTCTCTCCCACAGAGGACAGCGATGCTGAGGACTGACTAGTCAGTGAGCGTCCCCGACCCCCTGGGCTTCGGGAACGTGGACCATGGCTTCTTGATCCCTCGGTCCCGGGGCCGGCTCAGCACTGCCCACAGGGAGGCGGCTGAAAGTGAAAGTCGCTCGGTGCTGTCCGACTCTATGTGCCCCCATGGACTGTAGCCCGCCAGGCTCCTCTGTCCATGGGATTCTCCAGGCAGGAATACCTGAGTGGGTTGCCATCCCCATCTCCAGGGGATCTTTCCTACCCAGGGATCAAACCCAGGTCTCCAGCATTGCAGGCAGAGTCGGTACAGCCTGAGCCACCGGGAGCTCATCACAGGGAGTGGAGGTGGATGTCAGACCCCGGGGAGCAGCGGGCAGGAGAGACGAAGCCTCGCAGGTGCTGAGGGAGGACCCTGTGAGTTACGATGCTCAGGTGGGCCGTGGTGAGGTGGGTGAGGAGGTCAGTCCCCACGGATGGACACAGTCCTTGCGGGAGGGCGTCAGGGCCCCCTCCACTCCCTGCCCCAGGGCAGTCAGCTCAGCCTGCAGACCCCTGAGCCGAGTTCAGCCCTGGGATCTGGGGTGCCGCCTCACTGCAGCGAAGGCTGCCTGATGCCAGGGCAGCCTCGGACCGTGCCGGGAGCCTTCCCCTTCTCCCTCTGGACGCAGGCTCACGGTTTCACTTCTGGACACCGCAAACATTTTTAAGCACTAAAATCCAAGTGCCCAGATGGAGCGAGGCGTCCTTCCCTTAGCAAGGGAGGCCCAGTGCCGACAGCCTCTTCGTGGTCAGGGTCGTCTCTGATGTTTGCGGCCCATTGGTCCGCAAGCACAGTCAGGCTGCGAGGCGCCTGTTTGAGAAGCCCGGTCAGGCCGAGGGGGTCGGGCTTCAGGAAGGAGCACCAGGCGGGGAGTATGCTGTCGAGTCTTGGCTGCAGCTTTTCTTGTTTTGCTTGGGTTTGTTCTGGGCAGCGGGGCCTGGTCTGTAAAACCTGCCGTGTCTCAGCAGCAGTGGGCAGCGGGCTGGAGAGGGGAATGTTTGGATCTCTCGAAGGATCGGTTCTGACTGTTGCTGTTCAGTTGCTCAGTTGGGTCCGACTCTTTGTGACTCCGTGGACTGCAGCACGCCAGGCCTCCATGTCCATCACCATCTTCCAGAGTCTGTTCAAACTCGTGTCCATTGAGTCGGTGATTCCATCCAACCATCTCATCCTCTGTCGTTCCCTTCTCCTCCGGCCTTCAATCTTTCCCAGCATCAGGATCTTTCCCATTGAATTGGCTCTTTGCTTCAGGTCGACAAAGTATTGGGTTTCAGCTTCAGCATCAGTCCTTCCAGTGAATATTTGGTTTGATTTCCTTTAGGATGGACTGGTTTGATCTCCTTGCAGTCCAGGGGACTTTCAAGAGTCTTCTCCAACACCACAGTTCAAAAGCATCAATTCTTTGGCACTCAGCCTTCTTTATGGTCCAACTGTCACATCCATGCATGACCACTGGAAAATCCATAGTTTGACTACACAGACCTTTGTTGGCAAACTGACATAGTCAACAAAATCCTGTTAAGATGACTGAGAACCACAGGCCTGTCCAGGGCGTTTGGACTCGAAGGGGCATGGCCTGAACTGAGGGTGACATCAGACACCCCTCCCCGATCTCCCAACACAGCCTGGGCTCCAGGAGAATGAGGTCAGGAGCTGAAAGCCGTGAACCCCCCGAATCTGAGCATAGGGCCGGGTGCACAATGAGGAGCAGAGTGGGCGCTGATGACTCGCCTGCCCCGCTCCGGTGACGGCCCGCCTCCTGCCCTGCTCCGGTGTCGACCCGCTTCCTGCTCCACTCCGGTCTCTTCCCTTTTCACCCCGTGGCCAGAAACACTGCTTGACGACGGCTTCCATGGTCTGTGTCTGAAGGTTCATCAGAATTCTGTTCTGTGTTGCAATACGTTCATTATCCGTTCCCGGCACTTATGGTGTGCTGGATCTTTGCTTGACCTCCGGAAGGTCATGGGCACCTAGGAGGATCCGGCCATGCAGGAGCGGGTCTGGTGGCGACAGATGGGTGAACAGAGGCCCACTGGACTACGCGGCTCCGAGAAGGGCATCGGCCACATGCCCCCACCCCCGCACACTCGGGTGTCGCCAGCAACAAAGGGGCTTGGGAGACCCTGAGGCCTGCTGTCTGTGGGGGTCTTGAGTCTGAGGCCGGGTCTGTGTGCCTCCTGGTGTGGGGGTGTAGGGCAGGGGGTGGGACGCCAGGAGAGCTGGTTCAGATGGTGAAGGCCTCACTGATACGCCTGGTCTCTCCCCTTGAAGAGCCAGGGTGTCTGTGCCAGAGAGGCGGGCACCCCGAACTCAGCTCCCTGGACGTCTTTGCCCACAAGAGGACTTCATTGTTTCCACAGCTCCAGGCTTCTGGTCCCAGGGAAGGAGGTGCTGGTCAAGGCTTGTGGGCAGATGGAGACCAAGCAAGACCCGGCCAGCAGGCGAGGTCAGGCTGGAAGGACGTGGGGAGCCCCGGAGCTGGAGAGGGGACGGGCCCATGGAGGCCAGCTTGCCGCAGTCTGACCTCTGAGAAGCCTCTGCACAGTGGCTTTTGAGAGGAAATAAAAATACCTTTTCCAAGTGTGGTCCTGGGTGTGTGTTCTTAGAGCTGAAAGAGGCCTTTGGGGGTGACCCCCAGGCAGGGCAGCAGCGGGGAGGCCCTTCCGAGTCACTGGCTCCATACTACCCCCCACTGAGTTTTCATTAAACCCCTGAAGTGGGAGGCAGGGCTCCCACTGAAGCTCCGGGGGCTCTGCACCCCCAGATCCCGCCCTTCAGGTCTGTGGGGTTTCTTCCTTCCTGGCTGCTAACAATTACCTGTTACACATTTAATCACGGGAACAACTTTCCTCACCTTGGATGTGTGGGTTTTTTCACTCTCGAGTTTGTATCGTTAAAAGACCTCTCTAGGTTTTCGATTGATTGGATAGATCTAATAGTTCATGAGCCTCCCTGAACCAGGAGAGACATTATTTGTGACTATCAATAATTATTTTCTTATTAATGTAATTAAAGATCTCATTCTTTGCTATCTTGGAGACTAGGAGAGATAAATCTTCCAATTATCTTCACTTTCGAGCTCTTTTTTTTTTCTCTTCAAAATATCTCTAATTATCACTCTTGCTACAAGTATAATCAGCTTGCATAAATTGGATCTATTCTTAGCTGTGGTTCAGCCAGGCCCGCATCCTGCTTCTAGCACTTTGCGTGCTATGGTGATAAATTCTAAGCTAACACATCCATTCGACGCACAGCCCCAAATGAAGGGACCAAGCTAAAATCACATATTTACATAGAATTTGACTCGGAAGAGTCTAAACACACAGCAGAAGCAAGGTGGGTTATTCTGCTGTCCAGCGGGGCCCCGTCCCCGACCTATCGACTCCAGGAGTCACGCTGATGACCAACGCGGCCACAGCTGCTTCTACTGACGTCTGGCCCGACGGCTCAGGCCGGCCTAGTCCATTCCTCACCCGGGCTCTGTTTCCAGGGCCGCGGCAGCTGCAGGGGAGCCGCACCCTCCCGCTTTCCTCACGGAGGTTCTCAGGAACACGTTGCCAGCATCCAGCCCACGCTGAGTCCAGCAGGACTCACGGAAGGAGCAGGGGCTGCAGAGCGGGGAGATGGGAGGGGGTCTGAGGAGACTGGGGGCCTCTGGACGGGCCTGGAAGGGGGGGAGGCTGCCCGGAGAGCAGGCCCACCTTTCGGGAAAAAGCATCTCTACTCTTGCCCAGCACGCCCGGGCCCGTCCCAGCACTCCTGACCCTGGTCCACTGTCCGAGGCGTTGCCACCCCCTCCCGGGTGCTCCTCGAGGCCGCTCTCGGGACTCCTGGTCTGTAGACACCAGGGCGCTGGAGACGCCCTGGAAGCGTTCTGCAGCGTCCACAAGGCTGCTGCTGCCATCACCGCGGCCAGGGCTGGTCAGGACAGTGAGACCACGACCAGCCTCTCGCACAAAACCGCGACGTCTCGGCTGCGCGGCACCTGCTGCGCGCCCCGGCCTCTGGGGCTGTTAACCCAGGCCCCCTCCTCAGCGTCCGGTCGGGACGCCGCCTGCCCGCTTTACGCGCCAGGCCGGGCGGAGCGCGCTCCCTCACGGTGGGGCTCGACGGCGCGGCCTGGGCCTCGGAGCCACCCTCTGGACCCGCTAGCCCGAGAGGCCTCGGGGAGCGACCTCGGTGTCAGTCATGCCTCGGGGAGGCCAATGGAGCTGGCAGGCCTGGGCCACCCCGGGTGACTGTTCTCAAGCGAGGCCCGGCGGCAGGCTGGGGCGCTCGGCTCGGCCACCTCCTAGGTCTGCGCGCCCTCAAGTCGGTTGTTTTGGAACGACTCAGTTGTCCCCACCCCAACATGCTCTTAAATTCGGGTCCTGCCCGGTGTGTGACGGTGGGGTCTTTGCCTGGAAGCCCCACCCGAGCTCTGTTTGGCTGTGGACCCCCGACCCGTCCTGCACTGGAGTCAGGAGCCCGGTTCCCATGGCGACCGTGTCTGCCTGCCCCCTGGGTGCTAGCTGCTGTCACCTCCCCCCCAGGGAAGGCGCGGCCGGTCTTCGGGGGGCCCCGCTGAGACCGGGGGAGCTGCGGCTGGAGCCGGGCGGGGCGCGCGCACCCTGAGCAGGTCCCAGGGCTGTGTCTCGAGGCGCCGGCCCCCGCAGCGGGTGTCAGGACAGTGAGCTTGAGACTCAGGCGCCCGCAGGCTCAGGCCCTCCTGCGGCCAGGGGGGAGGGTCGGGTCCAGCCTCTCCCTGGGGGGCTCGATCCTCCCACGGCCCCCTCCCTGCCCATCCGCTCTGGGTCCCACTTTCCCCTTTGTGTCGGGCCCGCCCGACGGCTCCCCTCAGCTGATGACACCTGCAACCGCTCTGTTTGGTGGGGGCGGGGTCACAGCCTGAGATGCTGAGGCTTAGGCCTTACACAGACTTGGGGAGACACACTTCACCCCAGAGCAGACCCCAGCGCCGAGCGCAGGGCCTGACGTTTCAAGGCATGTTGGCAGGCGAGCCCCCATCGATCTAGGTCCTGGGGTCCAGCTTAGGAAAGAGAGGCACGTGCCCCGCCTCCTGCTGGGCTAGTGCCCTCTGCTCGGGGCCGCGTGCCAGCCCTGCCCTGGCCTTCCCACCCGTCTCCCCGTCGGGCGCTGGACCCACGGGGCTCACCCGCCCCTTGACCTGCTGGCACGGGCGCCCCTCTGCTCGGGTCCCCCTTTCCTGCCTCACGCCCCGTCCTGGGCTCCCTGGCACAGCCGGCCCCTCCTCCCCGGGTTTACCTTCCGGGACCATTCCCGGGACTTCTCTGCGCGTCTGTCACTCTGTCCCCGACTCGGTATCTCTCTGTCTCTCTTCTCCGTTCTTGCCCAGGACCCGGGGAGTGTCCCTTTCAGAAGCTGCCGTGCCCCCGCAATGCCCCTCACTGCCTTCTGTCCAGGAGTCCGCAGTAACAGCGGTGACCCCTCTGGTCAGCACGGGGCGTGCCCCTGACCGCCGCCCAGGTCCGCACGCACCGAGCAGCGCCCCCTCCTGCTCAGGCTGCCCCGCCAGCCTTCTGCCTTCAGGTCACCCGCCTTCCCTGGTGCCCTGCCGACCCTCCGCCCCCCATGCCCCCACTGCCCACCTGCTCTCAGAGCCTCCAGGCTGGCCTCTCCTCCAGCCCCTCCCATGGGTCTACTGCTCCCCTCCTCAGCAGGTCTCACGGACCTGCTGGTTGAGGCCCTGGGGGGGTATGGGCTCCTGAGGGCAAGAACAGGCCCTGCGGGCTTTGTGCCCCAAACTTACCCCAGCCCCTGGGCAGGGCAAAATCCTGAGGGTGTCTAGAATGACCCCCAGACATTCTCCATTGGGACCGGACTCCGGCTTCTGCAGCTGATGGAGGAAGGTCCGCCTGGCAAGCCGTCAGGCCCTGCGGAGGCTCCCGTGGGGGGCCAGGAAGCAGCGGTGGGCAGGTCAGGGCTGCTTCTGCAGCGGGGAGCTTGGCCGAGCCCCTCCAGGAGACGTGGGGGGCGCGCTGGGCAGGCGGCCCCTGCTGTGACGCCAGGACCCGGGCCCGTGACTCTTCTCTGCCTCGGTTTCTGCACACGCATGTGGGTGGGGGGATGATAAGGCCTGGGGCTGCCTCCTGGGGCTGCAAGGACCAGTGCGATGGGAGCGGGCGGGCCCCCAGGACAGGCTGTCTGGGGGGACCCCCACACCCCCTCCTCTCAGGGCCGCTCCGAGGACGGGGCTGGGAGGGCGGGTGGGTCCAGGCACTCCCCTCACAGCAGGACAGGGAAACGCCTCCTCGTGTTTGCCGACAGGGCTGGTGTGGCTGCCTTGCTTTTGTTGTTTAATAATCTATTTTATTTTACGAAAACAGTTCAGTACTTCTATTTTTTCAGTCCAAGTTGAATACAGTTTTTAAAACAAAAACAGTCTACAGAAGCTTAAAAATTATCTTGCCTTTCTTTTTAAAAAGTTTTATTTTATACTGGTGTAGAGTTACTTTACAAGGTTGTGTTAGTTTCGGGGCACAGCAAAGTGGTTCAGTTACACGCACACATGCAGCTGTTTCCTCAGACTCCTTTCCCATCGAGGTTGTTTGCAGAATAATAAGCAGAGCTCCTGTGCTTTGCAGAGCGGGTGCTGAGTCGCTTCAGTTGTGTCGGACTCCGCAACACCACAGACGGTAGCCCGCCAGGTTCCTCTGTCCGTGGGGCTCTCCAGGCAAGAACAGTGGAGTGGGTCGCTGCGCCCGGGCCAGGAACTGAACCTGTGTCTCTTGTGTCTCCGGCACTGGCAATCGACAATAGCGCCTCTTTACCACAGTGCCACCTGGAAGCCCTAAAATCGACCGCGCTGGCCAGGAGTCGAGGCCGGGGCAACTGCTTGGAAGGCAGCTGTGTTCACCACTGTCCCACCTTGTAAAAGCCTGGGGAAGAAGCTGTCTTCTGCTTGTTTAGATCTCTGCTTACAGACACAACACGGCCAGAGAGCCACCCCATCCCACAGGGACTCTCGTCAAAGATCCTGCTGAAATTTACCTCCAGGTGCAGGATTCTCCCCTCTTTGGCCTTGAGATAAATGAGTAACTTTTGTTTTTGTTTCAAGGTGAAAGTCACGCTCCTGGGCCCGTGTCCTTTCTCACCTTGGCCGCCAGGAAGCCCGGGCCCAGCCTCAGCCCTCCTCACGTCTGTTCAAGGTGGGCCTGCTTCTGTCTGGTTCCAGGGTCTGCCTTCCGGAGGCAGGGTTGTCCTCCAGGGGTTGGGGGTGTGGAGAAGAGTCCTCGGGGCTAAGCTGATGGAGCCTCCCTCCCCCGACCCTCTCGTCTGCTTTAAGCCTCTGCTCTAGCAGTCTAATCTCGATCCTACACGAGTTTCTTCCGACTGTCCTTAGACTGCACAGCGCTGGACAAGTCTTCGTAGATACGAAACCGGCTCGGAATGTTCTGGCTTCACCATGCAGCATCGAAAAAGATCGGTGGGATCCAGAGCTTAGGCATTTAAATCCTTTGCAAATAATGGCAGCGAACGCCTGAATCAGAGAAGCGCGCCTTAAGGTGGGCCGCCTGCCTCTTTCAGTCTTGCCTTTTGTTTGAAAAACAGGCAAACAGAGAAGGACTTGCATCTATTTGCTTTTTCTGTTGAGTATTTTAATGGTCTGCTCTGCCTGAGAAGACCTGATGTTGAGCTGAGGTTGATGGAAGCTGCAAGTGGACTTGTTGCAACAAGCCATAGAAAGTTACTTTTGATGTGTTTTATTGAGATATCTGTGGTACTTTCCAATTATTTTCTGCCAAGAAAGGTAGTTCCTCACGAAACACGACTTCTTTTGAAAACCACAAGTGTGGCTTTGCCAGACCTCAGGCCCCACTTTAGTCTCCGGCGGGCGAGTTCTGGAGAGGGAGGGCTGCGTGGAATTGGGCTTCGGGTGCCTGGGGGCTCCCTACACACCGTCCGCCCACGGAGGGGGAGGCCCGTGGAAGGTGCGGGTCCCTGGGCATTTGCAGCACCACCAGCCCGGCTGGGGGCTGGGCCCCCAAGCCTGAGGCGGCTCCTGGCTCTGGGGAGATGCCGAGAGCAGGATGCCGCCTCTGTCCACATGGCGCCCCGGCCCTGGCTCCTGGCGTGCAGGGTGGGGCCCGTGTAGACGCCTGCTCCAGGGGGAAGCGGGGTCCTCTCCTGGGCTTTTCAAAAGGTGGCTGAAGAAAGAGTCCGCAGACACGGAGACAACGGGCGGGCGGTGTTCTCAGATCAGGTGGAAACCACATGAAAGGCTCCTCGGAGGAGGAGCCGGGTTTGGACTTGACTTGGCGGCGGGAAGGGGCTGAGCCGCGAGGGCCGGATGAAGGCAGCCAGGAGGGGCCGGGAGTGGGGGCGGATAGGGTGGGGGGGCTCCTGGTGGGGAGGGGCTGCTCCGTGGACAGAGTAGGGGCTTTGCTGGAAGGGCCTGGTGCTAAACGCTGCGTGGGGAAAGGAGAGGCGGGCCAGAGGTGTGGGAATCCTCTCCGGGGCCCCCGAGGGGGCCACACTGGGATTCCCCCCCCGAACCACCTGAGCCCTGTCACCCAGGGCTCTTGACAAAGAGGATGAAAGCAGCCAGCGCGAGGAAAAGTCCCTTTTTATAAGCTGACACTTTATTAAAGGTCAGCAGGCATCGGGAGCGTGCAGGCGTCAGAGTCCCCGGGGTGAGCTCACCCCCACCCGGGGGCCCGCTCACCGGTTCAGGCAGTGGCCAGAGGGGCGGGGTCCAGGGGTGGCGGGTCGTCACATGCTTGACCCGGCAGTGTGAGCGTGGGCGCCCCGTCTGGCCAAGATGAAGTCTGCCTGTCCCTCCTGGGCACTCGGTCTGGTCTGGAAGTCAGGGTGGTGGGAGGAGCCCCCTGCCCCGTGCCTGCAGCATTTCCTAGGCCCCGCTCCGCGCTGGGCCTCTCTGAGCTCAGCCTGGCAGATGCGGGGTCGACCCCGACATCCCCTTTCCTTATCTCTCCTTGGGGCTGTAGACAGGGTCACCCCTCTCCAGTCTGTCCTTCTGTGTCCCCCAGCAGGGGTGGCCCCGGGCGCTCACTGGGATGGTGAACGGCCCAGGCCGCTGAGCCGCAGTGGATGCCTTGACCTCCGGCAGGCCCCCCAAGTCCCCGTAGGCTGAGTTGGAGCAGGGGACGCTGTGGTCGTCCCTGGGTGGACCTGCGTGGAAGCTATCATGTGACGTCCGTGACAGCTGTGCTTCCCGAGGTCGTGACCCGCCCCCGCGCCTGGAGCACGTGATGCTGTGCGTCCCCTGTGTGCCCACCCCTTGGGTGCTTGGGACCTGCTGATGTCCGCCTGGGCTCCTCACCCTCTCTTATGGAAGGGTGGCAGGGTTTCTCTCAGTGGGAAAGACGTGTGGAGGGAACCACGTGGCCAAGCGTTGCAGCCGAAGGACGCACCGCGTCAGACCTGTCGGCTGCAGGGAGGGGCTCCGGGCAGCCCCCCAGCTGTGGTCGAAGCCCCTTCCCTCTGCTCTTTCTCCCCCTGACGGCGGGGTGGAGCGGGTGCACGCTGGCCTCTGGGCCTGCCTCTCGTCTTGCTTGGTCTCTGGGTCTCCCGGTCGGTGCCCCGGCGATTCTGAGGGGCCCAGGGCACCTCGCTCCCTAGGTCTGTGTGGGATCACCCTGTGGCCACTTCCTCGAGTTCACGATCATCAGCGTCTTTGCTGCTGTATCCCGCATCCTTCTCTGTGAGTTCCAGACGAGCCCCTAGAGCTCACTCTCAAAACCCTCGCCAGCAAAGCTGTTGCGGCAGGATGAAGGGCCTCTCTCTGCTCTCACACATTCATTCGCTAAGATGCCTTTTTGCCCAAATCACGCCATGCCTTGCCAAGCGGTGCTCCCACCTGGCGTCCAGGTCTCTGCCGCTAAGGGGGGCTCCCTGTGGCTGCACGCGGGCCTGGGGGGCTCCTACCTGTCTCAGGCCTGGAGCCCGGGGCTGGGATCACTGCCCCCCGCCGCCCCCCGCCAGCGTGTCCATGCAGGCCTCTCTCAGAAGGGGCCAGGCCAGCCGACCCGAGCTGTGTGCGTGGACGGGCGTGTGACGTGCATGGGCAAGCGTGTGTGATGTGCGTGCCTGGGGCTCGGTCTGGAATTCACTGATGAACGCGGGTGCGTGCCGTGCGAGGTCAGGGTGAGGCTCGCTGGGGCGGGCAGCCGAGTCTGGGAGTCGAAGGAGGAAGCGGGGTCAGGTCTGAACCTGCACCCGATGGGGTGCGAGCGCGTGGGCTGCAGGCCGCGTGCCGGCTGCAGGAACCTGCCGGGCAGGTGCTGGGGGAAGCCCCGCCGCTGGGGCGGCCCCTCTGCTCTGCCACCTTCCCAGAGTCCCCCAGGCGGCCTTGCCACCTTACCCAAGTCCACCTGGGCCCGTGAGAGGGCCGAGGGAGCCCCAGGGGGTCAGCCTGCTGCCCACGGCCCCCCACCCCCCTAGCACGTGTTCACGTCCCACCTGTCCGCTCCTTGGCGCCCTCGGGTCTGGAAGCTCCCTGACACCTTCTCCCTGTGGGGATCAGCCCTGGCTGGGACAGAGGGGCCATGGAAGGCAGGGTGGGTGGATGATGGCCCGCTGTCCAGGGCTTGGGGTGTTCCGTAGCAGGCCGGGGCCCGGCCTCAGGTGCCCCACGCGGCCCGCTGATGCTGGCCTGTCCCTGGCTCGGGCCCACGGTTCTGATCTCCGCGCCCATCGCCATGCTCTCCTTCTCTGCCCGACTTGTGAAGGGTCTCGTTCAATCTCTGCTTCGCGAGCCCCGTGAGAGCTGGAGACACTGAGCTGAGGGCACGCTCGGTCCCGGGCCCTCCCCCGGGAGACCTCCGCCTTCCAGAACTCTCACTTCGTCTCATTCCAATGGCCACGTTCAGGCCTGAGGAATACCTGCTCCTTTTTTCATTTAAACCACTCTTGGCTTCTTTTCATTACGAATTTCCAATGCAAAAGTAGAAGGCAGGGGAGAAAGCCAGCTCAACATTCAGAACACAGAGGATGCTGCCACTTTAACATGGAGTACACCTTCCTGAGTCCCCAGGCAGAATACATCATCAAAGCCCTCTGGCCAAGTGATGGTGTGAATGGGATGGTGGTCTGCCCTGAGTGGTGTAACCCCCCTACCAAGGCCGCATGCCTCGGGTGAGGGCGCCGGGCCCCAGCGCACTCTGGCGCTTGGGAGCTTTCTGAGATGCTGGTGGTGCGGCTGTGAAGTGAAGACATGGCGCCATCAGGCTCCAGGCTCCTGCACCCGGTCCCCGCCGAGGAAGACGAAGCTCAACGTGGCAGCAGAGAGCTGACACCAGGTCTCACCCGCCCTGCGTGTTCCCCTGGTATATGCGCGTGCGCACGCGCGTGTGTGGTCCCGTGCAGCCTCGTCGCGGTGTGGGGTCTGTGTCCAAGGCACAGTCAAGGCAGCCCAGTCCCGGGACCCATCCGGGGCCCCCCATGCCCCGCCCTCACTTGCAGCTGTTCCCGTCGCTCCTCGCGCATTCTGAGATCAGGAAGGGTCCCCACGGCACCTGTGGGGCCAGGCTTCCACCCACCAGGCGGTCTCGTCTGTCACTGGCTCCTCTCACCTCCCGTCCAGCCGCTCTGGTCACCTGTTGGCCAGGGAAGGACGTGGTGACCGGTTCCCATCTGGGCCTTGCGGACGGGCCTGTTCTGAGCATTCATGCCAGGGCTCCAGGTGAGCCACACGCACACACTTTTCAGGAGCAGAAGATGCCGCCTGAACCCCCGAGTGGGTGACGAGCCCTGGCTGACCCAGGCGGCACCGTGGTTCTTTGGGGTCTGAAGGTTTGAGCGGCCGCTTTGCTGCTTCCTAGTGGTGTAACCTTAGATCCGCGAGCAACACGTGCCCAGACTCGACTTCCTCCTTTGGGAAATGGGTTGATGAGGATGTGTGCTCTGCAGGCTCCTCGTCACCACTGAATCAGCTCGCTGGAGACCTGCCCTCAGCCCAGCAGCCCAGCCGGCCACTGTCGCTGCCCCGGGGAGGGTGGCCCTTCCCCTCCCTCCCGCCCCGCTTTGCTTCCAGAGGCGGGACAGCCCTTCCGCCCAGGGGAGCCTCCTTGCTGACCTCTTGGTGGATCCCCGCACTGAGAAAACGTGTTCTTGCTCATTTTATAGGTGCTCTTATCAAAAAGCACCGCCCCTTCAACTTTCCCTTCATAAGGAGGAGTATTTCCTCTTTCTTCCGAAAGCAGAAACGTCTCCTGCCAAGGTAGGGACAGCTTTATGGCCCATTTGAACCTAAATGTGTCATGTAGGTTCAGGTTCACAAGAGGCACAGCTGGCGCCAAATCCTGGGGACCCACGTGCACACACAGAGGGCCCTTCCCAGCCTCAGCCATGCGGGGGAGAGGGGCTGCCCGGAGATGCCCCCGGGGGAGGTCTCATCCGGCTGCCCAGACTCAGCGGGCCCTGGCTGGAGCTCGGGGCTGGGGGAGGGAAGCGGGGCCCATGCCACCCCCGAGTGGCTCCCCCTGCGCCGTCCTGGAGTGAAGCCTTCTAGCTCAGAAATGAGCCACAGGACCCTGGTTCCGGTCCAGGGCTCACACAGGGACCATCGAAGGCATCGATCATGATGCTCCTCTGGGAGAAGATCCCCCCAAACAAAAATGTCCCTCCAAACAGAACTTTTTGTTCTAAGGGAGAACTTGTTACGGAACCAGAAGTCAGGGCGTCTGCTTGTATTTTTCAGTTTTAGGGTCTTTTTATAGTAATTTTGGCAGAATGTGATGCGACGTTTTCAGTGCAATAGCGTGAGGAGAGGGAAGTACAGACTGTCCCCAGCTCACAGCTGGTGCTGCTGAAGCGGGGACAGAGCGGCTCCCAGGCTAGGGCAGGGGTCCGGGAGAGGCGGACGAGGCTGGGGGCGAGTCTGTGATATAGGAAGACGGTGGTGCTGGCGTGGACCGTGCGTGCCTTTACGTGTGAGCTGAGCACGGTGACTTGTGGGTGACGCTGGGCACGTGCGCCTCTCTCTTTATCAGCTGCCTGCTGTGGGGGCCGGCGGGATGGCCCCTGTGTAGCACACGTCCGCAGCAGAGCCCCTTGCCTCATGGGGCCAGAGAAGTCATTTCCCGGGGCCCAGGGAGACGCAGTGTGCACCCCCCTCCCCAATACCCGGCGTCTCGGGTGGGGGTCCTGAGAAGCTGGGTCTCCTCCCTGTGCTGGCTGCCCTCAATTTTCACTTGCTATTTTCTGGAAAGTGAAAGTGAAGTCGTGTCCGACTCTTTGCGACCCAGTGGACTGTAGCCCACCATGCTCCTCGGTCCATGGGATTCTCCAGGCAAGAGTACTGGAGTGGGTTGCCATTTCCTTCTTCAGGGGATCTTCCCAACCCAGGGGTCGAACCCAGGTCTCTCACACTACAGGCAGACTCTTTAGCGTCTGAGCCACCTGGGAAGCCCTCATTTTCTGGATGAGATGCAAACGTCATTTTCGAATGCTTCAAGGCAAGAAGCAGTACGGGGCGCGCGCCCGGAGCCACAGCAGCCCCAACCCTACGAGCGCTGCCCTCGGTTCCGGGCGGGGCTGCGCTGCGCCCCGGGCCGGGTGTGTGCCCCGTGCGGCTGCCCCGGCGGATGCCGGCAGCGTCGGGGAGTCAGACGCCCCTAGCGCCGGTGCCCGCGGAGGAAGCCTGCGCTGCTGCGGCTGTCGTGATGCTTCCCGGGGTCCTGGGGCCCCGCTGGGCCCACAGCCCCAGGAAGCCCGTCCTCCCAGGGCTGGGGGGCAAGTGACTTCCCCAGAACATGGGTGGGATGTCTGCCCTGGGTTTTGGGTCCCTTGTTCCCATGTGAGGGACGGCCCCCACACCTAGCGAGACGACAGTCAGGGTGGGAGGAAGGCGGTCGGGGGCGGGGTCAGCTCAGGGGGGAGACGGACGAGGCTTGCTGTAGCCGCGTGCATCCTCCGCACGGCTCCGCGGGGCCCGTCTGACTCTGGGAAGCGGGCCCGAGGACACTGAGGCTTCGTAGGAAACTCTTCCGCCCGGGGTGAGGGGTGGGGGACCTGCGGATGCTCCAGGGGCGGCCGGGCCCCCGCCATGGCCACGAGCATCCTGCATCCCTGGCGGAGGCTGCGCTGCCTCGCTCCGGGGGCCAGTTACACGTATCGGTCCATGGGATTCTCCAGGCAAGAGTACTGGAGTGGGTTGCCATTTCCTTCTTCAGGGGATCTTCCCAACCCAGGGGTCGAACCCAGGTCTCTCACACTACAGGCAGACTCTTTAGCGTCTGAGCCACCTGGGAAGCCCTCATTTTCTGGATGAGATGCAAACGTCATTTTCGAATGCTTCAAGGCAAGAAGCAGTACGGGGTGCGCGCCCGGAGCCACAGCAGCCCCAACCCTACGAGCGCTGCCCTCGGTTCCGGGCGGGGCTGCGCTGCGCCCCGGGCCGGGTGTGTGCCCCGTGCGGCTGCCCCGGCGGATGCCGGCAGCGTCGGGGAGTCAGACGCCCCTAGCGCCGGTGCCCGCGGAGGAAGCCTGCGCTGCTGCGGCTGTCGTGATGCTTCCCGGGGTCCTGGGGCCCCGCTGGGCCCACAGCCCCAGGAAGCCCGTCCTCCCAGGGCTGGGGGGCAAGTGACTTCCCCAGAACATGGGTGGGATGTCTGCCCTGGGTTTTGGGTCCCTTGTTCCCATGTGAGGGACGGCCCCCACACCTAGCGAGACGACAGTCAGGGTGGGAGGAAGGCGGTCGGGGGCGGGGTCAGCTCAGGGGGGAGACGGACGAGGCTTGCTGTAGCCGCGTGCATCCTCCGCACGGCTCCGCGGGGCCCGTCTGACTCTGGGAAGCGGGCCCGAGGACACTGAGGCTTCGTAGGAAACTCTTCCGCCCGGGGTGAGGGGTGGGGGACCTGCGGATGCTCCAGGGGCGGCCGGGCCCCCGCCATGGCCACGAGCATCCTGCATCCCTGGCGGAGGCTGCGCTGCCTCGCTCCGGGGGCCAGTTACACGTGTTCCGAGTGAAATACACCGTGTCATCTGGGTCCCCCATGGCGGTCTCAAGAATGTCACGCCCGCGGCTCGTGTTTGGGGAGCAGCCTCCACAGCCAGAACGTTCCCCTTCTCGGCGCCCAGCCCTGGGTGCCCGTGATTAAAAGCGGCCTGCAGCCGGGACAGGTCAGCCCCCGGCAGCCCAGTGCCCGCGGAGTTGGGGAAGGTCGGCTTCCCAGGACCCCTGCGCTGCTCGGCAGACCCGGTCACCCGTTCCTCAGGGGTCCCGTCCCCGCTCCACCCGCAGACTCTCCTGCCCGCTGCGCCCTCGCCCCTCTGCACGAGAGGAGGCGGGTCTTGTGGGCCCCTTGGACAATCAGCCCCTCGCAGTGCCCCCGCCTTGCCCGAGTGCCAGCTCTCTGTCCCTTACCCTCCAGGGGCGCGGGACACAGCTGACCAGCTCCCTCGGCCTCCCCACTGCCGCGTCACTCTCCGATGCCCCTGTTTTGCTGGCTTCGCCTCTTTCTCCAGCTCTGCCGTTCAGGAGACGCATCCCTGGGTTGGGAAGATCCCCTGGAGGAGGGCACGGTACTCCACTCCAGTACTGTTGCCTGGAGAATTCCATGGACAGAGGAGCCTGGAGATCGGCCTCCCCACTGCCGCGTCACTCTCCGATGCCCCTGTTTTGCTGGCTTCGCCTCTTTCTCCAGCTCTGCCGTTCAGGAGACGCATCCCTGGGTTGGGAAGATCCCCTGGAGGAGGGCACGGTACTCCACTCCAGTACTGTTGCCTGGAGAATTCCATGGACAGAGGAGCCTGGAGGGCTGTACTCCACGGGGTCACAAAGAGTCAGACATGACCGAGTGACTGAGTACACACTCAATTCTCAAACATTTTCCGACAGGACTCCTTTACATGCTGAAAAATTATTGAGGACCGCAAAGAGTTTGTGCTTATTACACAGGAAATGAAAAATGAATCGATTATTTATGAATGACTTTTAGAGAACTTATTAATTCATTTATAAGTAGCAATAATAAACCCAGTACATAGGAACATGTGATAGAAATAACTACATTTTCCAAAAGGCAAAGGTTTTAATGAGAAGGCTGGTGTTGATTTATGTTTCTACAAATGACTGGCTTGAAACAAGATTGCTGGATTCTCACATTTGCTTCTGTATGTAGCTTTTTAACAGAAAAACAGCTTTCATAGGGTATTATTTACATACTATACAATTTGCAGATGCAAATGGAACGATGCAGAGTTTTCAGCATATTCGCAGAGATGTGCAACCGCCATCATGCTTCACTCCATCACCCCCTAAGGACAACCCACTGAAAACGAGAGAAGAATCCGCAGAACAGACGTTTCTGCAGAGAAGACGTTAGCATGGCCAATAAGAACATGCAAAGGCTGTGCTAACTGTGCTTTAGCATCCCTGCTAGCCGCCAGGGACGTGCTCATGACGTCCAGCGAGGTCTGACTTCTTACCCACGAGGGCGGCCGCAGTCACGGAGGCGGACGACAGCGGGAGCAGATGAAAGGCGGTCCATCTCCACCGGCGGCCTCTGCTCTTTTCCTTCCAACGTCCTAGCCGTAGGCAACCACAGGTCCACTGTCTGTATGGATTTCCCTATTTTGGATTTGTCATTTAAATGGAATTTTATAGAAGGTGGTCTTCTGTGGCTGGCTTCTCTCACTTAGCATCGTATCTTCCGGGTTCACCAAGCTGCTGTTCATTCCTTTTTATAACTGACAATGCTTCATTGTATAGATAGGTTGCATTTTGTTTATTCCTTTGTCCGTCGATAGACATGCAGCTTTTCCCGACTTTCTGGCAATGATCAATAAAGCCGCTACGAGCATTTATGTGTAAGTGTTTGTGCGGCCATGTTTTCACGTATCTCAGCTGATACACCCGGGAGGGGAATCGCAAGGCCATAGGGTAGCCCTGTTTGACGTCGAGGTGCTGCTGAGCTGCTTTCTGAAGCGGCTGCACACTTTCCTTAGCCCAGCGTGCGTGAGGGCCGCAAGCTCTCCATCCTCGAGCACTCGTCAGCTCTTGCTGTCGTCTGCCTCCGTGACTGCGGCTGTCCTCGTGGGTAAGAAGTCAGACCTCGCTGGGCGTCACGAGCACGTCCCTGGCGGCTAGCAGGGATGCTGAAAGCACAGTTAGCGCAGCCTTTGCACGTGCTTATTGGCCATGCTGACGTCTTCTCTGCAGAAACGTTGTCCTTTGACCGCCGTGCCGTAGAGATTCTGGGTGTCAGTCTCTTACCGGTGAGTCAACTTGCAAATATTTGCTCTCATTCTGTGACTTTCTTTTTCACTTTCTTGGTGCTGTCCTCTGAAACATTTTAATGAAATCCAAATTGTCTACTTTTCCCTTTGTTGCTTGTGTTTTTTAGTGTCACATCCAAGAACGTGGGTCCCAGTTTAAGGCCATGAAGATTTACTCCAATATTTTCTTCTAAGAGTTTTACTGTGTTCGTTGTGCAGCTGTGTTAATGATCCACTGTGAGTTACTCTCTGTACGTGGTGTGAGGTTGGGGTCTAAGTTCAGTCTTTTGCGTGTGGCTATTCAGTGGCCACAGCACAGTTTGTTGAAAGGACCATTCTTCTTCCATTGAATTATCCTGGAATCCTTGTTGAAAATCAATTGATCACAGATGTGAGAGTGCATTTCTAAATTCTCAGTTCAATTTCATTGATCTAGATGTCTGTCCTTATGCCCTTACCACACTCTCTTGGTTACATAGTTTTATAATAAGTTTTTAGTCAGGAAGTGTGTTTTCAGGCTTTATCCTTTTTCAAGATTGTTTAGACTATAATGGGTCCCTTTCATTTTCATGAGACGTTTAGGATCAGTGTATAAAAGAAGCTGCTGGAATCTTTATGGGAATTGTGCTGAATCTGTAAATCATCATGGGGAGTATTGTCATCTTAATAAAGTTAAGTCTTTCAATCCACAATCACAGGTGGTATTCCATTAATTTCTTTTAACAGTATTTTGTAGTTTTGAGGGTACATGTTTTGTTTATCTCTTCTTATGCTGGGAGAAATATTAATATCAATAACCTCAGATATGAAGATGACACCACCCTTATGGCAGAAAGTGAAGAGGAGCTAAAAAGCCTCTTGATGAAAGTGAAAGAAGAGAGCGAAAAAGTTGGCTTAAAGCTCAACATTCAGAAAACGAAGATCATGGCATCTGGTCCCATCACTTCATGGGAAATAGATGGGGAAACA
>SJYT01000577.1:493527-516533 GCA_006410635.1 Cephalophus harveyi
GAGAAGGGGACGACCGAGGATGAGATGGCTGGATGGCATCACTGACTCGATGGACGTGAGTCTGAGTGAACTCCGGGAGATGGTGATGGACAGTGAGGCCTGGCGTGCTGCGATTCATGGGGTTGCAAAGAGTCAGACACGACTGAGCGACTGAACTGACTGAACTGAACTGATGCTTTTCCCTAAGTATTTTATTCATTTAATGTGATTTTAAATGGAATTGCTCTCAGTTTCATTTTCAGATTGTTCTATCTAGAAATGCAGTAGGTCTTTGTGTATTGGTTTTATATCCTATGACTTTGCTGAACTTGTTCATTAGCTCTAGTGCTTTTTTTTAGATCTAATATGCTGGTATACGGTTTTCACACAGGGTCACGAAGAGTCGGACAAGACTGAAATGACTTAGCACGCACAGTGGAAAGTCGGGTTGTCAGACTGAGATTTTTCTTCTTTTAAATATAAGTGGCTATGTTTCTAAATTGTTTCTTAGTAACTGATCTAGTAACTGATCACAGTGTACATCTTAACTGAAAACGTACTTCAGATTTATATTAAAAATTCATTGAAATATTGAGGTGTGCCTCCCATATAACTCACTTTTGTGCTGTTATTAGCTAAATATGTTACAAACCCAACAATGCCTTAATATAATTATTTTATCTAGTTAGATATCTTTTAAAGAAGCTTGTAGAAGAAAGGAGTTCAAGTATTTTTCATGTTTGTTATATTAATCTTCTTATTTACCATTTTTCATTCTCAATTTATTGCTGCAGATTCAAGTTACCATCTGGTGTTTTTCACTCCAGTATAGCTTTACTACCACGCATCTCTTTTGTGTTGTTCTTGTCAAATATATTCTGTTATAGGCCCCCCTAATTAATTATACACACACTATTTTATATAATTGCATTTTAAATTGGTTAAGAGAAGAAAGATGTATGTAATTATATCATCTTTTATAACTACATGCAGGCGGACACGACCGAGTGACTGGACTGACTGACTGATGGGCGTACCTTGGAGATATTGCAGGTTTGGTTCCAAGTTCAGTTCAGTTCAGTTCAGTCGCTCAGTCGTGTCCGACTGTTTGCGACCCCATGAATCGCAGCATCTATGAAAGTCCTCGATGGCGTCTTTTCCCAGCATCAGGCTGTCTCACTTACACTGAGAAGCTGTTGCTCCGTGCGGCCACCTTCTCTAATGATCTTAGCTGGGTCTCCTGGGTGAGCTCTACGTCAGCACTCGGGGCTTCCCCTTGCACTTTGGTGTTATGGAGATGGCTTCTTTCCTTAAACCTCGTGAACTCACCCGCTTCAGACTTTTCCTCTGCAGCTTCCTCATGTCTCAGCCTTCACAGATCTGAAATGAGTTGGGGCCTTACCTGGATCAGGCTTTGGCTTAAGCCAGTGTTCTGGCTGATTCGTCTTCTGGCATTCCCATTATGCATATATTGCATAAATTTTTCCCCATATTAGCAACAAGGCTGCTTTGCTTTCTTACCATTCATGTGTTCACTCAAGTAGCACTTTAAATTTCCTTCTAGAACGTTTCCTTTGCACCCACAACTTGGCCAGTTGGCCCAAAAGGCCCAGCTTTCAGACGGCCAGTCTCTCACAATCCTTCCTTGCTAAGCATCCTCATTTCTAACGTTTGATTTAAAGTGAGAGATGTACAATTCTTGCCCCACATGAACACTTAGAGGCCGTCGTTATTAACTGGCCTAGTGCAGTGTCGTGTCTTGGGAAGCAGTGAGGCCTGAGGGAGAGGGGAAAAAGATCTTTTTTGTACAGTTCTTCCGTGTATTCTTGAGTTACAGTGAAAAAGCTCTCATAATTAAGGTAGAGTTGGATTAAGGCAGCCCAGGCACCTCTAGAATGAATCTGAGAGAGGAGGTATTGAGGAAAGAAAGACTTTAATCAGGGAGCCGGGAGACCAAAATGAAGGTAGGCTAGCACCTGAAAATAACCATTTTATGGCATCTGGATAACAGGTTCTTTTATAGATCAGAGATGAGGGGAGGTGAGGAAGCAAAGGAAAAAGGCCATTAATCTTGCAAACATCTAGAATGGCAAGCCTCAGGCAGCTGCTGATGCTGCTGCTAAGTCACTTCAGTTGTGTCCAACTCTGTGCGACCCCATAGACGGCAGCCCACCAGGCTACCCCATCCCTGGGATTCTCTAGGCGAGAATACTGGAGTGGGTTGCCATTTCCNTTATAGATCAGAGATGAGGGGAGGTGAGGAAGCAAAGGAAAAAGGCCATTAATCTTGCAAACATCTAGAATGGCAAGCCTCAGGCAGCTGCTGATGCTGCTGCTAAGTCACTTCAGTTGTGTCCAACTCTGTGCGACCCCATAGACGGCAGCCCACCAGGCTACCCCATCCCTGGGATTCTCTAGGCGAGAATACTGGAGTGGGTTGCCATTTCCTTCTCCAATGCATGAAAGTGAAAAGTGAAAGTGAAGTCGCTCAGTCATGTCCAACTCTTTGTGACCCCATGGACTGTAGCCCACCAGGCTCCTCCATCCATGGGATTTTCCAGGCAAGAGTACTGGAGTGGGGTGCCATTGCCTTCTCCAGCCTCAGGCAGGGGATATGTTAATTTCTTCCTTCCTGCCACCCACAGGTGAACAGAGTTCTGAACAAAGGTACTTTGACAGTCAGGCAGAGGGGCAGGATTCCCTGAGCAAACCATTCTGTATGATTATAATAACAAAAACAACGAAAAGCAAGTTAAAGAAACAGTTCCAACATGGAGTTAGAATTGGCTTCCTCCCTGCAACAGAATTAGGGTCCAGGGTATATACATGTTTTAAATTCATAAAATTACAGTGAAAAAGCTCTCATGATTCAGGTAGCTCAGGCACCTCTAGATCTAAAATACTAGCCACCTAGTTAACCAGTGAGCTAATAGTGACAGCCATGGAAAAGGGGAAGCGAAAAGGTAATCTAGTCATCTTTCCTCCTCACCCTAGAAGAATGCTTTATTTCTACCCAGGTATATACAGTATGTCACAGGAATGCTTTCAGGATTAAAAGCAGTATTTTGTCAGGGTTTTCTTTGTCAAACACTACTACTATCTGCAGATTTCAAATTCCTGAATGATACCATGCATTGAGGAAAAAAGAACTCGAAGAACAAGAGTAATAGCAAGTTTGAGAAGACCAGTTACATTTGTTCTTTTGGTTCAGTTTAATCTAACATGATATATAAGCTAAAGCACAGAGTATTTGGTAAGTTTAGGCTCAGTTTAAGAGACAGAAAATGTGCTATTTTTCATATTGTTGTTGCTAGGTCACTCAGTCGTATCCTACTCTTATGACCCCATGGACAGCAACATACTAGGCTTCCCTGTCCTTCACCATCTCCCAGAGCTTGCTCAAACTCATGTCCATCAAGTCAGTGATACCATCCAACCACCTCATCTTCTGTCGTCCCCTTCTCCTCCTGCCTTCAATCTTTCCCAGCATCAGGGTCTTTTCTGATGAGTTGGCTCTTCACATTAGGTGGCCAAAGTATTGGAGCTTCAGCACTGGGCCTTCCCGTGAAAATTCAAGGTTGATTTCCTTTAGGATCCTAAAGCATAGTTCAACTCCTTGCTGTCCAAGGGATCTGAAGAGTCTTCTCCAACACCACAGTTCAAAAGCATCAATCCTTCACTGCTCAGCCTTCTTTATAGTCCAACTCTCACATCTGTACATTACTACTGGAAAACCATAACTTTGACTAACTTTTTAAGCAAAATAATGTCTCTGATTTTTAACACAGTGTCTAGGTTTGTCACAGCTTTTCTTCCAAGGAGCAAGTGTCTTTTAATTTCTTGGCTGCACTCACTGTCCGCAGTGACGTTGGAGCCCAAGAAAATAAAGTCTGTCACTGTTTCCATTGTTTCCCCACCTGTTTGCCATGAAGTGATGGGACTGGATGCCACGATCTTAGTTTTTTGAATGTTGAGTTTTAACCTGCCGCTTTCACTAAAGAAAAACTGCACATTTATATTCATGGCATATACAACAAGTTGCCTAGTTAATATCTATTTCCCCCTTTTCTCTCTCAGATCTAATTTTGTTCAGGGTGGTCATGTGTCCAGCCAAAGCTATTTTCCTTCACTCCTCTTGCAGCTTATGATCATCTTGGCCAATGAAATGTAACAGAAGATTACTTGGTATGGCTTCCAAGAAAGGTTTTGTTTTAGTGATAAAAGACACACCGAGTGATCCCTTTGCCTTTTGCCGTTTGTACTTTTTATTCTTCCTGCTTGAAAGAAGGACTTACCCCTGGGATGAGAGCAGCCATCTTGTAACCAAGAGAATGAAACCCATGTGTGAACCGTGCCAGAACCAAGAGATAGGAACTCGGGGTAATGATGACACAGAGAGCTACCACAGCAACCCCAGACTGCTCTAGGCTTCTCCATTACTCAACAACGAATGCAGTCCTCACTGAAATTCAAGAGTAAACACTATCTCCTTGCTATGGCTAGGATCAAAGACCACTCTTCTATACTATGGATACTGTACTAGACAGATGCTTTTCTTTGATTTTGCTGCTGTCCTAAGGAGCAGCATTCTGAAGAAATCAGTGCTCCTTGTGATTTATCTATCTGGTATTTGATGAAGAAAACACACTGCTCCCTGACCTTGAAATGAACATTTTGGGACTTCTCTGGTGGTCTAGTGGCAAAAGCTCCCTGTTCCCACCACAGGTCCCAGGTTTGACCCCTGGTCAGGGAACAGGAGCCCACATGCCACAGCTACAGGTTTGCATGCTGAAGTGAAGGTCAAAAATAAATAAACATTTAAAAAAATACCTTATACTTGATCATTTAGTTCATTTGATTTTACGCGTATCATACATGACCTCAGTAAGTCTCAAATGTTGCTGTGAGGAGGGATAACAAATGACCATTTTAGTCTGGAAACAAGTTACTGGCCAAAGTAATTGCCATGCCAAGTACATAAAGAGTATATGGAAAATTATAATTATGCTTTTCATTTTTAAATTAAAAGCAAGTAGAAGAATCAAGATGTCAAGCGGGATCCTAAAACAAGAATATGTAGTCTGTTCTTCAGAAAAAGCTATGTATCAGTTGATACATATCAAAAGTGATGAAAGTATGAATGTTCCCCTTAATACATAAGGTGAGGTGAAGTCGCTCAGTCGTGTCCGACTCTTTGCGACCCTGTGGACTGTAACCTACTAGGCTTCTCCGTCCATGGGATTCTCCAGGTAAGAATACTGGAGTGGATTGCCATTTCCTTCTCCAGGGGATCTTCCTGACCCAGGGATTGAACCTGGTTCTCCCGCATTGGAGGCAGACGCTTTAACCTCTGAGCCACCAGGGAAGCGGAACCTTTTAAAAATAAGAAAAAATTAACTACAATCTAATGTCTTTTTATTGTGTGTATTTTCCCAAATGGCTATTGAATAGTTAAATGACAACAATATAAGTAAAATTTTCAAAATAGTGAAAAAAAGAGAAAAAATTTATCTGTATGAAGATGTCACTAAAGCATTTTTTTAAAGCCAAAATGTGGAAATAATACCATGAATGTCTAAAGAGGTAGACTGCTATTAATCAAAGGAATATAAAAAGTTTGCCTATCTTATTGAAGTCAATAAGAGGTATTATTTTTAAGTGCTAATAGCAACCACAAAGCTTGTTGAAACAGCTACTCTAGAATAGATACAAAATAGATCACCTATCTGGAGGCAAAGTATCCTGATCATCATTGTCATTGTTGTTGTGTTACATTTGTTAGACACTTATGTACTAGTTCAGTTCAGTTCAGTTCAGTCATTCAGTCATGTCCGACTCTTTGCACCTCCATGAATCACAGCACACCAGGCTATGATTTGATGGGACTGGATGCCATGATCTTAGTTTTCTGAATGTTGAGCTTTAAGCCAACTTTTTCACTTTCCTCTTTCACTTTCCTCTGCTGGAGTCCAGCTCCAGCTGCCAGGGATTCAACCTGAAAAGATGGAGGGTGTTGGCGATGATGTAGCTTCTGACTCACAGTATGTAGCCTCTGTATGTAGACTCATCTTGATGTAGCCTCTGACTCGAAGTAAGGGACTACATGTTTATTTCAAGCTTCAGGTTCTCTTTTATACTTTGACAAGAGCATTACATAGACTTCCCTAGTGGCTCAGATGGTAAAGCATCTGCCTACAATGAGTGAGACACAGGTTCAATCCCTGGGTTGGGAAGATCTCCTAGAGAAGGAAATAGCAACCCACTCCAGTATCCTTGCCTGGAAAATCTCATGGACAGAGAAACTTGGTAGGCTATAGTCCATGGGGTCGCAAAGAGTTGGACAGACTGAGCAACTTCACTTTCAAGAGCATTACATCAGAGGTTTGACACTCCCAGTTTCCCCCACCCAGATTTATCATTGTTGCCCTACAGAGTTCCTGCTTCAGCTGATTCTCTCGGAATCGGCTTATCTATTATCTTCTTTCTCTTATGTGTCCTATACTTACCTTGTGATTACATTGTAACTCATGCCACATTCCTCAGTTTATTTCTTATCTTTCTAGATCCTGTTTGCCCCTAGCATCTTAAGATCATTATCTCCTAAAAAGGCTTCTAGCTATTCTTGCTGCTGCTGTTATGTCACTTCAGTCGTGTCCGACTCTGTGCAACCCCATAGATGGCAACCCAACAGGTTCCGCCGTCCCTGGGATTCTCCAGGCAAGAACACTGGAGTGGGTTGCCATTTCCTTCTCCAATGCGTGAAAGTGAAGTTGCTCNAGGCTTCTAGCTATTCTTGCTGCTGCTGTTATGTCACTTCAGTCGTGTCCGACTCTGTGCAACCCCATAGATGGCAACCCAACAGGTTCCGCCGTCCCTGGGATTCTCCAGGCAAGAACACTGGAGTGGGTTGCCATTTCCTTCTCCAATGCGTGAAAGTGAAGTTGCTCAGTCGTGTCCGACTAGTAGCAACCCCATGGACTGCAGCCCACCAGGCTCCTCCGTCCATGAGATTTTCTAGGCAAGAGTACTGGAGTGGCTTGCCATTGCCTTCTCAATTAATCCTAAACCCTAAACTCAGCAAACATCTTTTGCCATAAACATTCCCCTCACAAACAGGTCTCAGATAATAATCCTTCCCATGGCCTCAAGCTGCAGCCTACGTGCTCATCCTGGGACATTCTTTGCAAAGATCCCTGAACAAATGTCAATGGTTATTTTATAGATTATTTTCTGGGCACAACTGTAGAAGGCTTTGTGCCTTCTCATTCTCCTCTCAAGAACAATAAACACCTTAATATTCCTTTTCAGTCAACTCAGCCGAGGAGAGGAAAAGACAAGTCAGAATTACAAGGCCTAACTCCTTCATCCCGGAGCCGTGCCTGCGGAATGAGGAGAGGGGACTGGGGCCGTGCCTCCATTCTGTCAGTAATGCCTAAGGCGGCTCCCGACATCTCCCCCTTTCTTATTTTTTAGAGCATAAGTATGAAACTCAGTAGATAAAGCAGAGACACTTCGGTTGAGTATTCTGAAAAGGCACAGGGCTATTACACAACTCAGAATCAACAGGCATAAGCACGTGGCCGCATTAATCATTATTATAAAAAAGGATCCATGGGAAAGATATCCCTCCAGATTTTTAAAAAGGGAATTAGAAAGCCATTGAGAGGAAAAGTCAGACTCTGCCTGTTTCATACTCTGAATATCCTGATGTAACTTAGAAATATCAATACTAAAATCTGAATGATTCCAGACGCCTAAAATATGATTCTTAATGCGTTCCCAAGAATGTACAGAATCATTCACTTGTAGAGGGGTAACGCACATCCATTTAAATTCAGCATGGCACCTTAAAGACAACTTAATTTTTAAATTTGTAATTTCTTGCCCTATAAGCAGGACTGTTTCTTCTAAAGCATCGACCTTATTTTCTATTTTCCTATCTATAATTTCCTGTGTAGTAAGAGCTACAGAGACATTTTTGGACAGTTGATCGACAAATGAGGCAGTATGCACTTCTTTTGAAAGGGCGACAGTAGAAACTGCAACTGAAACAATTATGGCAATCAAGGCAGTTATTCCCACAATCAAAGCCGAGTTAGGCATTACTGACATTCATCAAGAGGCTTGTTAGTTCCTCTTCACTTTCTGCCATAAGGGTGGTGTCATCTGCATATCTAAGGTTATTGATATTTCTCCCGGCAATCTGGATTCCAGGCTTGTGCTTCTTCCAGCCCAGCGTTTCTCATGATGTCCTCTGCATACAAGTTAAATAAGCAGGGTGACAATATACAACCTTGATGTACTCCTTTTCCTATTTGGAACCAGTCTGTTGTTCCATGTTGAGTTCTAACTGTTGCTTCCTGACCTGCATATAGGTTTCTCAAGAGGCATTATACTAAATGTTTTACTTAAGTTTTCTTGCTTAATCCTCACACTCTCTATTTGAGGTAGATACTGTACCCTTATTTCAGAGATGAGGAAACTGAGGTTTAAAGAGGTGAAGAAACTGACCCAAAGTGTTAAAGCAGAAATTTGACCATTGTCCTGCATTACAGTAGACTTTAAACACTAGACTATAAACTTAATTGTACTATTTCTCAATAGTATATATCCAAGCTTCTAGAACCATGTTGGCCTAATGGATAAGGCGTCTGACTTTGGATCACAATACTGAGGGTTTGAAACCCTTCGTGTTTAGTTTGGGCTTCCCTGGTAGCTCAGCTGGTAAGGAATCCACCTGCAGTGCAGGAGACCCTAGTTCAATTCCTGGGTCGGGAAGATCAGCTGGAGAAGAGATTGGCTACCCACTCCAGTATTCTTGGGCTTCTCTGATGGCTCAGCTGGCAAAGAATCTGCCCGCAATGTGGGAGAGGGAGATCTGGGTTCGATCCCTGGGTTGGGAAGATCCCCTGGAGAAGGGAACAGGTACCCACTCCAGTATTCTAGCCTAGAGAATTCCATGGACTATCCATGGGGTCGCAAAGAGTCAGACACGGCTGAGTGACTTTCATTGTCAGTACATACTTATGTTGCAGGAAGGGGGGCCCCTTCCAGGGCCTAAAGGGGGCGCTTGTCTAACACTCAGAAATGAGTGGTCCAGTGAGACACGTGTGCTGATGAAGCAACAGAGTTTATTGGGAAGGGGCACCCAGGCGGGGAACGGGAGGGAAAGGGAGCCCAGGAGAACTGCTCTGCCATGTGGCTTGCGGTCTCGGCTTCTGTGGTGATGAGATTCGTTTCTGGGCTGTCTCTGACTGATCATTCTCACTCAGGGCCCTTCCTGGTGATGTGCACATTGCTCGGCCAAGATGGATGCCAGCAAGAAGGATTCTGGGAGGTGGTAGGACACGTGGCGTCTCCTTTTGACCTTTCCCAAACTCTTCTGGTTGGTGGTGGCTTGTTAGTTCTGTGTTCCTGACCAGGACCTCCTGTTATAAAATAATTCACGCAAGTGGTGACTATGGTGCCTGGCCAGGGTGGGTGGTTTCAGTCAGTGTGTTTCCCATAACATTTACATGAACACCCTCTCACTCATTATTATATTTTATTAACTCAACATGTATCTTTCAATCAGGCAGAGCCAACGGGAAATGTGGACGTGCTTGTACAACAGTGGTTTTCTGGCAGAACTGAGAAGACAACTCATACTTTTAGAAGAGTGCAGGGTGTCAAGAAATGAGACCAGAGAAACAGGCAAGACCAGTTATTCCTCTAAAAAGTCCTTGTTATCGATGATCAGTATGGACTGCCTCCCAAAGGCAAGAGAAAGCCATTTAAAAAGTTTAAGTTTCAGGGCTTCCTTGTGGCTCAGATAAAGAATCTGCTTGCAATACAGGAGACACAGTTTTGACCCCTGGATGAGAAAGATCCCCTGAAGAAGGAAATGGCAACCCACTCCAGTATTCATTCATGCCTGGGAAATCCCATGGACAGAGGAGCCTGGCAGGCTATAGTCCATAGGGTCCCAAAAGAGTGGGATGTGGCCTAGCAACTAAATAACAACAAATACATATTAAAATTTACCATTTAAAAAAAAGTTTAAGTTTCAGAATAACACATGTTTGCAAATTTTCTTAGGCTGCAATTGGGAAAATGAAGAAAATAAGTCTGCAGGCTGGAAGCCAGCTATGGAACTGATTAATTTATCCAGGTGAGAGATGGCAGTCTGGTCTAGAGGTCATAATGAAGATGAAGAGTTGTAAATGAATTTCTAAAGCTCAAAGGTGGGGAGTGAAAGCAACAGGACTTGGCAAAATGTACAAAGCAATAGAGAAGACAAGCAAAATCACCAGGCTTCTGGCTTGAACTGAGGTAGATGCTGATTCTGCTTACCAAAATAGGCATCACTTAGGACATGAGAATTTAGGAGGTAAAATTATTAATTTCATTTCAACTACGTTAAGCTATCCGTGCTGTGAGACATACAAGTGGGGACACCTGAAATAATGAGATATTTAGGAACTGGAGCTCAGGGTTGTTGAGGATGGGGAGGGCAATTTTCCTCTTCTCAACCAATTTTATATACCTTGCAAGACTGTCATAAGGTCCATATAGTGAAAGCTATGGTTTTTCAAGTAGTCATGGACAGATGTGAGAGTTGGACCATAAAGAAGGCTACTGCTGCTGCTGCTAAGTCGCATCAGTCCTGTCTGACTCTGTGTGACCCCATAGACAGGAACTCACCAGGCTCCTCTGTCCCTGGGATTCTCCAAGCAAGAACACTGGAGTGGGTTGCTGAGCACTGAAGAATTGATGCTTTCAAACTGTGGTGCTAGAGAAGACTCTTGATAATCCCTTGGACATCAAGGAGATCAAACCAGTCAATTCTAAAGCAAGTTCAGTTCAGTTCAGTTTAGTCGCTCAGTCGTGCCCGACTCTTCGTGACCCCATGAATCACACCATGCCAGGCCTCCCTGTCCATCACCAACTCCCAGAGTCCACTCAGACTCACGTCCATCGAGTCAGTGATGCCATCCAGCCATCTCATCCTCTGTCATCCCCTTCTCCTCCTGCCCCCAATCCCTCCCAGCATCAGAGTCTTTTCCAATGAGTCAACTCTTTGCATAAGGTGGCCAAAGTACTGGAGTTTCAGCTTCAGCATCAGTCCTTCCAATGAACACCCAGGACTGATCTCCTTCAGGATGGCCTGGTTGGCTCTCCTTGCAGTCCAAGGGACTCTCAAGAGTCTTCTCCAACACACAGTTCGAAAGCATCAATTCTTCAGCACTCAGCCTTCTTCACAGTCCAATTCTCATGTCTATACATGACCACAGAAAAAACCATAGCCTTGACTAGACGAACCTTAGTCGGCAAAGTAATGTCTCTGCTTTTGAATATGCTATCTAGGTTGGTCATAACTTTTCTTCCAAGGAGTCAGGGTCTTTTAATTTCATGGCTGCAGTCACCATCTGCAGTGATTTTGGAGCCCAAAAACATAAAGTCTGGCACTGTTTCCACTGTTTCCCCATCTATTTCCCATGAAGTGATGGGACCAGATGCCATGATCTTCGTTTTCTGAATGTTGAGATTTAAGCCAACTTCTTCACTCTCCTTTTTCACTTTCATCAAGAGGCTTTTTAGTTCCTCTTCACTTTCTGCCATAAGGGTGGTGTCATCTGCATATGTGAGGTTACTGATATTTCTCCCAGCAATCTTGATTCCAGCTTGTGTTTCTTCCAGTCCAGTGTTTCTCATGATGTACTCTGCATAGAAGTTAAATAAGCAGGGTGACAATATACAGCCTTGACGTACTCCTTTTCCTATTTGGAACCAGTCTGTTGTTCCATGTCCAGTTCTAACTGTTGCTTCCTGACCTGCATACAGATTTCTCAAGAGGCAGGTCAGGTGGTTTGGTATTCCCATCTCTTTCAGAATGTTCCACAGTTTATTGTGATCCACACAGTCAAAGGCTTTGGCATAGTCAATAAAGCAGAAGTAGATGTTTTTCTGGAACTCTCTTACTTTTTCCATGATCCAGCGGATGTTGGCAATTTGATCTCTGGTTCCTCTGCCTTTTCTAAAGCCAGCTTGAACATCAGGGAGTTCACAAACCACTGCGATAAAGTGACTATCCCAGTAAAGCCAATCACGTGGACCTTCTGGTTTACCAGTGCACATGGAGGCTCTGATTGCACGATACCGTGGTCTAGTGAGTGTGCAGTCGCGTTATGCCTAAAGAAAGACAGTGTCCATACTTTAATTAAAATACTTTATTTCTAAAATCTGCTAATGGCCCTCTGAGCCTTCAGTGAGTCGACATCTTTGTGCTGCTGGAGAGTCTTGCCGGGTGACACTGCTGACTGGCTAGGATGGTGGTGGCTGAAGGTTGGGGTGGTTGTGGCAATTTCTCAAAATAAGACCGCCACGATTTCCTGCATTGACTCTTCCTTTCGTAAAGTTTTTCTGTAGCACACGATGATTTTTGGTAGTATTTTTACCCTCAGTACAGCTATTTTTCAAAATTGGAGTCCCTCTTCTCAAACCCTGCCACAGCTTTATCAACTAAGTTTATGTGATATTCTAAAGCCTCTGTTGTCATTTCAAAAATCTGCACAGCATCTTCACAGGGGTAGATTCCGTCTTAAGGAGCCACCTTCTTAGCTCGCCCATAAGTAGCAACTCTTCTGCATCTGCTCAGCTTCCATCCCGAGGTTGCTGCCATTCAGTCACATCTTCAGGCTCCACTTCCAATTCTAGTTGCGGTGCCGTTTCCACCACATCCGCACTGACTTCCTTCACCGAGTCCTCAGCTACGCAAGTCATCCATGAGGGCCGGAATCAACTTCTTCCAGACTCCAGTTAGTGTTGACACGTTGACCTCTTCCTATGAATCACAGATGTTCTTAACAAATGTTCACAATGGCATTTAGAATGGTGAATCCTTTCCAGAAAGTTTTCAACTTAACTTTCCCCAGATCCATCAGTAGACTATCTATGGTGACTATAGTCTTATGAAATATATTTCTTAAATCATGTGGTTTGGGTTGAAATTGCCCCTTAATCCATGGGCTGCAGAATGGATGTGTTGGCAGGGGTGAAAGCAACACGAATCTCTTGGTGTATACATCTCTACCAGAGCTCCTGGGTGACCAGGGCACCTGGTAATATTTTGAAAGGAATCTTTTCCCCCAAGTAGTAGTGTTCCACAGTGGGCTTAAAATGTCTAGCAAATCATGTTGTAAACAGATGTGGCGTCATCCAGGCTTTGCTGAATGCCCTGGCATATTAGATTTAGCGTGATCCTAAGGGTCCTAGGATTTGCACATGGTAAACGGGCACTGGCTTCAACTTAGAGTTGCAGCTGCATTAGTTCTAATAAGAGAGTCAGCCTGTCCTCTGAAGCTTCGAAGCCAGACGCTGACTTCTCCTCTCTATCTATGAAAGTCCTCGATGGCGTCTTTTCCCAGCATCAGGCTGTCTCACTTACACTGAGAAGCTGTTGCTCCGTGCGGCCACCTTCTCTAATGATCTTAGCTGGGTCTCCTGGGTGAGCTCTACGTCAGCACTCGGGGCTTCCCCTTGCACTTTGGTGTTATGGAGATGGCTTCTTTCCTTAAACCTCGTGAACTCACCCGCTTCAGACTTTTCCTCTGCAGCTTCCTCATGTCTCAGCCTTCACAGATCTGAAATGAGTTGGGGCCTTACCTGGATCAGGCTTTGGCTTAAGCCAGTGTTCTGGCTGATTCGTCTTCTGGCATTCCCATTATGCATATATTGCATAAATTTTTCCCCATATTAGCAACAAGGCTGCTTTGCTTTCTTACCATTCATGTGTTCACTCAAGTAGCACTTTAAATTTCCTTCTAGAACGTTTCCTTTGCACCCACAACTTGGCCAGTTGGCCCAAAAGGCCCAGCTTTCAGACGGCCAGTCTCTCACAATCCTTCCTTGCTAAGCATCCTCATTTCTAACGTTTGATTTAAAGTGAGAGATGTACAATTCTTGCCCCACATGAACACTTAGAGGCCGTCGTTATTAACTGGCCTAGTGCAGTGTCGTGTCTTGGGAAGCAGTGAGGCCTGAGGGAGAGGGGAATGGCTGGCTGGTGGAGCGGGCAGAACATCCGCCACACTTAGTGACTAAGTTCTCCGTCTGGTATTGGTGCCATTCCTGGCTCCTCAAAACCGTTGCAGTAGTGACATCAGCGGTCACTGATCACCGCAACAAATATAAGAATAAGGTAAAAGGTTGAACTGTTGCAAGAATTACCAAAATGTGACAAAGAGGCACAAAATGAGCCGATGCCATTGAAAAAATGGTGCCAGTATACCTGCCTGATGCAGGGCTGCCACAAACCTTCGATCTGCGAAAAGCACAGTGTTTGTGGAGTGAAGCAAAGCAAACTCAACGCAGCAAGGTGTGCCTGTGGCTGCTTTGCCAGTCTTTGCCTTTTCCCGTGTGAATCCTCATTCCTGTCTAGCTTCACCTGCTTTGCATCTGAAGACCTTCCTTTTGCATTTGTTCGGTATGCCGGGTGTACTGGCAACAGAGCTGGTATCCCTGTCTTCTCACTTATCTAGAAATGTCTGCTGTACCTTAACGCTTCTAAGACAGCTTTGCTGAGTGGAGGAGACCTGCTGGATAGCTTATTCCTTCAGCACTTTGGCCGTCATCCACTGCCTTCTGGCCTCCATTGTTTCTAATAAGAAGTTGCCTGTAAATCTTACTGGAGTTCCTTTGTGTGTAATGAATCGTCTCCCTCTTGCCGACTTCAAGATCTTCTTTATCATCTTTCAGCACTTTGAGTATGACGGGTCTGTGGATCTCACTGAGATTGTTGAGTTTCTCAGCTGTGCAAAGAAACATTTCTGTATATCAAGTTCGGGAATTTTTTAGGCACTGTTTTTTTGGAATAGGTTTTCTGTTTCTTTCTTGCATTCCCATTATGCATATATTGTGAAAGTCACTCAGTCGAGTCTGACTCTTGGTGACCCCTTGGACTATACAGTCCGTGCAATTCTCCAGGCCAGAATACTGGAGTGGGTAGCCTTTCCCTTCTCCAGGGAATCTTCCCAACCCAGGGATGGAACCCAGGTCTCCCGCATGGCAGGTGGAGTCTCACATTGCAAATTCCTGCACTTGCAGCTGACCCACAAGGGACGCCCATGCGTACACTGGTGTGCCTTACGTGTCCTATGGAGCAGGGGATGGTAACCCACTCCAGTGTTCCTACCTGGAAAATTCCATGGTCAGAGGAGCTTGATGGGCTGCAGTCCATGGGATTTCGAAGAGTCAGACCTTCCTGAGCGACTGACACGCATGCGTCCTGTGTTTCTCTGAGGCTCTGTTCATTTCCCTCCTTTTCTCTTGAGACTCAAAAATAACTATCAGTCTGCCTTCCAGTTCACTGATTCTTTCTTTTGTCAGCTCAAACCTATCACTGAACCTCTCCAGTAAAATTTTCGCCTTGGTCATTACGTGCTTCAATTTCAGAATTTCCACCTGCTTCTTTTTAAAAAGGAATTTCCATTTTTAATTGACATTCTCTGTCGGAAGACACATTGTCACTACACTTTTCTTTATTTCTTTAAGCATAGTTTCCTTTAGCTCTTTGAACATACTTGTAAAAGCTGTTTTGAAGCCTTTGTTAAGTCTGACATGTGAGCCCTTTCAAAAGCAGTTTCTGTTGCCGGATTTTTTTTTTTTTTCCTGTATATGGGTCACGCTTTCCTGTTCCTTTGCATGTCTCATAATTTTTTTGTTGGAAATCTGACGTCTTAGATAATATATTGTAGCAACTCTAGGTACTGATTCATCCGTCTGCAGGGCTTATTATTGTTTGCTTGTTGTTTTGTTTGGGGACTGGGCTGGACGGTCAGGTCTGTTGCGCTCACAAGTGCCGCCTCTGATGTCATCCCCCCGCGGGCACTGTCCTGGCGAGCGGCCAGCCGCCCTGGAGCGACAGTGGGTCCAGCAGGGCTCTCTCTGACGCCTCTCCCTTACGCTGTCTTCCCCTATTGGTGTCACCCTCCGCGGCTAGCCTCCAAGAACGCTGGCTCATCGCGCTATTGTTTTGTTTTTGACAAGGCCCCTGGGCATAAATTGCTCCACGGTCAGATTCAATTAGATTCAGGCCCTTTAGGAGGCTCGGCTCGGGGGCTGCCTTTGAGTCCTGCTCCCACGCCAGGAGGGCTGTCTTGGCTGTCCCCTCACTGGCTCTCTCTGAAACTTCTAGCTGGTTTGCATTCATTGAGCTACCAGCTCCCTGTGAATTTCTCCCCACCACCATCGAGGCTGTTTCTGACAGCACCCTTAGGGTGAACTTCCTCACTCTCTGTTCCACGCGAATCAGTTTCCTCTGGGAGAGCTGAGAGCTGTCTGCTCTTCAGGCCGGTCTCCGCTCCTGTCTCTGGGCCTAGGGGAGGGGCAGTGCCGGCTTCTCTCAAGGAAAGCCCCTGCTTTGTGAGCGGGGCATTGGGCGGGGGCGCTGGTCTCTGCTCTTCTCGGCTTGTCCTTCCTGTGTGTGGAGTCCCTGCCCTATAAATGTGCCGGGTGAGGGTGGTCAGGAGCCCACCGTCTTGCTGTGCTGCCCCTGAGCCAGGGATTCTGAACTATGAGTGGGGTCTCCATGGGAGAAAAGGTCTCCAGCCCTCCAAACTGCTCTCATCTGGAATACAGCTTCTGCAACAGAGTCAGGAGAAATGGGAAATGCTGGTGGCCTGTCCCTCCCAGGGGAAAACCATAACCCCAGACTGATGGCCGGAAGGGGAGGGAGCCCTGTGACACACACACACACACACACACATATTTAATTATATATATATGACTGGCGCGTGGTAGAAATCCATTTCACAATGCTGGAGACGCAGGAGACGTGAGTGCAATCCCTGGGTTGGGAAGACCCCCTGGAGTAGGAAATGGCAACCCACTGCAGTACTCTTACCTGGGAAATCCCGTGGATAGAAGAACCTGGCGGGCCACGCTTCACAGGGTCGACTAACACTTCACGCATGTATACACACGTGTGCATGTATGTGACGGGCTAAACGCTGTCCTTGCTGCTAGTCGCGGTGCAGATGACTAAAACACGCTTCTTGGGAACAATGTCTAGGGATGGGATGAGAAGGTGGTAAGCTGTCTGCAGCTGGAGTATTTTACATGGAGTCCAGCAGGTTTTCTGTTTGGAGTGGTGTCCTGGCTGAGAGGCTGGACTGGGTACTCTTTAAGGCCCTTTTGGATGATGAGATTTCATGATTCTAAACACAAACCTGAAGTCCTTCTGAGCCAGACATTTGAGCAGGTGACTGTACACGTGCACAGCGTGGGCCTCTCTTTGGGTTTGACCACTAAAGCCATTCTTCTTGAGTTGCTGCCCCTCTTGGGTGATCGGCATGGTGTTTTTCTAATGCCAGGGCCACACTGATATTTCAAAAGTTGGCATGTGCGAGGTTATTTAAAATCTTCCCATTTGAACCGGGGGCTAATGTGCTGTGAAGCTGAGTTGGTGTGACCCGTGAGAGGCTCTGAGTTGCTACCAGCCACACAAATCCTCCATCTCAGTAGCGCTAACACACCCTTCAGCCGCAGTTTTCACACCGACCTGCGGCCTCCATGCGCCAGCGATTCGCCTCTGTATTGAGGAGAACCTGGAACCACGGAGAAGGGGGACAGCTGCTACCGTGACTGGGGTGAGCCCGACAAACGCGGTGCTCAAGAATGGCCCCCTCGCCAAGGGCTAACGCTTTATCCCTTATTCATGTCTGTATCCATGCTGCCCAAAGACTTCTTTTTGTTTACAGAGCTGCTACTGCTGAGACGAATTCTTTGTGTCCAAAAAGACTTTCTGTCTTGCTTCTAATACAGTGAACAACAACGAAAAAAAAATTACATTTGAACTTGCAAATGTATTTTTAGATCCCTCGTCTCCGACTTCACATCAAAACAGACTGTAGATCACCATCTCGCTTGTCCTTGTAAGCCTGGTCTAATGATACAGGAAAGAAAGAATGAGGCTCGACACATGGACCCGTCTCCACATGCCCGTGGCCCTGGATCTTTGTTCTCTCCCCACTGCAGCCGGAAAGAGCACGGAGCAAATTCAGGGTTCTGCTTGTGGTTCTATCACGAAGCTTGCTGCTTCTGATTAGGTGTCTCACCTCGATGAAAAGTGGCAATGACTGTTGGCCACGGTGCGGCCAGCGCGGTACATAGACCCCAAACACACGATCTGTCGGGGACACTAATGAAGCAAGAGCAGCTTGCACTGCGATGAAGAAGTGTGTCTTGGATCCTAATGAATGATTCAGCTAATTAGTCACCAGCCGCCCACGCTAATGCGGCGAAGGTGTGATGTGGGTTTGGACAGGGAGGGTGTTTGGTCTCTATAGATGTTAGAATGCCAACAGATAATGGCCTGCGGGGTCGCGGGCTGGACCTGGAACAGGAAGAGAACATCAGGGGAAAACATGTGGAACCGCACGGATGTCAACACCTGGTTCTGACCCCGGCATCGCGGGTCATGCTGGGGCTGCTGGGTGAGGGTCCAGGGGAGCTTCCTGAATTATCTTTGCAGCTTTTTCTACAAATCTCAAATTATTCTCAAAGAAAGAGTTTCTTTAAGAAAATGTAAAGGCTCTAAAATTTTCTTAGATGATAAAGCTAATGTAATACCTTTTTTTTTTTTTTTTTTTTTTGCCATACTTCATGGTTCGCAGGATCTTCCCTGACCAGGGATTGAACCCTGGCCGCTGCGGTGAAAGCCCAGGACTCTAACCACGAAGCCACCAGGGAGCTCCTGTGATGTCTCCTATCAGTGAACTCTGATGGCCACAGAAGGCTCACCTGCTCCTGGGGATACAGGCATCATCTACAAAGTGAGAGGGTGGAACCACGGGGCCGTCTCTGAAGTCCTGTCCGTCAGAAGCTCTGTGATTGAAGGTGCGCCTCAGAGCCATGTCTGGGGGCAAAGCCCTCTAGTGTCATCCTTTTCTGAGGCAATCCAGCTTGTTCTTTTTGCACGCCAAGCCTCCTCAGTCGTGTCTGAGTGTGTGTGACCCCGTGGACTGCAGCCTGCCAGCCTCCTTGGTTGGTGCGATTCTCCGGGGGGGGCACCGCAGTGGGTTGCCCTGGCTTCCTCCGGGGATCTTCCCTGCCCAGGGAGTGACCCTGGCTCTCCTACGTCTCCTGCGTTGGCAGATGGGGTCTTTATCACTAGCGCCTCCTGAGAAGTTTAAGTGGAGACGAAAATAAGATGGTCCAAACCGCTCAAGAGCAGGAAAGAGTGTAAATTTATCCTCTGAATTGCTAATTGGGGATTTGGTTGGCTAGGTTGAAGGTTAGGGGAGGAAAGCCTGGGTTTGCTCTTCTCCAAAGGAAGGGAAGGGTTCTTTCTCTGGGGACCCTGATGTCCCTGCTTTTGTAAAATGCAGAAGCTGAAAGGGAAGATGAGAAAGCACTTTGGTTCAGCCCTCCAGAGCTATATCTCGTCCTCTAGAGCAGTTCGAAGCGCGGCCCCCTCACCTTCCATCCAGAAGGAGCAGCTTGCATGCGGGTATTGCCAGGTTCCAGCCGCTGCTGTTGACCTGGGTGTCATGAGAGGCTGGGGGTGTGTGTCCCCGGATGCTAGCACCTTCTCCAGCCTGGCCAGGAGAAGCGTGGTGGCTGTCAGCTGATTCAGGTGGGCGGGAAAAAGACCCTCTCTTTACAGTATCATCGGCAGTGCCTGCCAAGGGCCCAGAAAGTTCCTTCTTGCTTTACACTTCCGTGGATAAAGGGATTAGGCCCTGCTGAAGCGTCCTTAGGAAACAGCATCTTTTAAGCTATCATTTGTCATACGCATCCAATGTGAATAGATCAGTTCCCTTTCAGCACGTGGATGAGCCAGGAAGGTTCTCTGAGGAGGAGCAGGAGGAGAAAGAAAGAGATAGAAATGGAGGGCGCGGCGCTCCTGGAAGAGGAAGTTGCAGATGCGGGAGGCCGCGTTCATTTCACAGGGAAAGTCGCTGCACCACGCCCAGCCTTCCCTGGTGCAGAAGAAGCTCCCGCCAGTGCAGACCTTCGAAATGTGACTTTGAAGGGTCTCATGCGGGGTGAGGGCAAGCCTCCAGTCACGTGTGCTCCCAGAAATGTGAAGTAGGCAGTCGTGAATCAAGGCAGGAAGGTGCCTTTCATACCTTACGGGTCTTGCTGATCGGGTTAATATCTGGGCTGTGATCTTTGTGGCAGGGTTGAATCTAAGACCCAGTCTTTCTGAACACTAGTTGGCTGAAAGTGAAAGTGTGAGTTGCTCAGTCGTGTCCAACTCTTTGTGACCCCATGGACTGTAGCCCGCCAGACTCCTCTGTCCATGGGATTCTCTGTCCATGGGATTCTCTGTCCATGGGATTCTCCAGGGAAGAAGACTGGAGTGGGTTGCCATCCCTCCACCAGGGGATCTTCCCCACCCAGGGATCGATTATCGCCTGAGCCACCAGGGAAGACCCTAGTCTGCTGAAGAGACAGCAAATTGGTCAAGAATGGTTCTGAGTACTCTTGAGACCCTGGTAAAAGAGTCATTTATCTTCTGAGCCCCTGCCAGATCCCCCTCTCCCTTTCTGCGTCATGTTCCAATACTTTTCTACAAAATCCCATAAAGCTGTCCCTGAGCCTCACTGCCTCAGACAGCACCCGCAAGCCGACCTCTTCCTTCCCTCTTACGACACAACCACCTTAGGCCTCTGACATTAAAACCCTCACCTCCTTGCCAGCAGACTTGTTCATTCACTTGGGTTGTTGTGTTCAGGGTGTTATAGGCTGTTCCTCCTGGGATTAGCAGCGAGTATTTCAACTTTGTAAAGCATTTCACATCTTTTCTCTTAGTGGAGTTTCATAACACACCCCAGCAACTTGTCCAAATGCTGGCAGCAAAGCTTGAGATGGAATTCAGGGCTCCTGGGCCCCAGCGCCTGCTTCTTTCTCCACACCACGTGATTTTCTATATATAGAAAAATCCACACATTTGTGTCCCTCAGGTTCCAGTGAGTGACCTTGCCTTGTGCTCTGGGAGGTGTCTGGAGGCAGTCAGAACAGTCTGGAAAAGCTTGAGGTCCTTGAAATAAGAGTCTGAAGTCAGCTGGCCATTCTCCCTGGAGGACTGGGGGCTCATTCTGCCTCTCATCTTCCCAAAGACGAAGACCCCCTAAGAGACTTTCCTGGCCCTTCCCTGTAGAGCCTGCGTCTTGCGTTGGTTACAAGCTGTTTCGGTGTTCGTGCTTTATTTCCTCAAGGGGAACCAAGCTCCTGGAGGGCGAGCAGCCTCTTTTCCCCTTGCTTGGCACTCAGTGCTGGCTCACGGACACGGAGTAAATGCTCAACAAACTTTGCTGGAAGATGCATGCTTGCTGGGTGAGGAAGCCGTGCTCCCTAAAATACACCAGAGGTGGTAAATGATGTCCTGGGGCTGACTTTTTCACAAACATAGGAATTTCCCTCAAGGTGGATCTTTTGCAGGACCTCTCGGGTGGCCCATATGCTGACCCCATGCTGCAGCGAGTGGGCAAATTCTCAGGACACTCTTGGAATGCCTCTTTTGGAAATGATTTGGGCATGTCTTTGGATTAGCTGCAATGTTGGTCACCTTTGAAGGTATACTAGGAGTTTGAAAATGGCTAGGTCATTTGAAGCCAGCACTTATGAGAAAGGTTAATAATCTGGATGATGCCATTTCTGAATATGGAAACAAATAAAAAAGTTAAATGACGATAAAGCAACTCACTAGATTTTTCATTATGCTTCGTATTATTTCTTGAAGGGAAAAGGTTCAGTCGGATATGTCTTACTGTAAACCAGGCACCGTGTCTCACCGAACATCTAAATGTGGATTTGAATATGCCTCCAGTTCCTTGAGGTCAGGGATCTCATCTTCACCTCTGTCCTTCCTTAAGACACAGTGCTTGGCGCATGGTCAGGGTTCGATAAGAGACTTCTCAATGAATGAAGGAGCAAATGGCCTTGGCTGCGTTAGACAGAAGCAGCGTCATTGTTTCATAGCAGAGCGCACGTGTGTGCGCTTCTTCTTAGAGCCCAGTGTGCACTGTCACAAAAAGAGGCTGGAAGAAGCACTCTTTAGTGGCTCACCGTCGCTCTGGGGCTGCTCCTCAAGGCCCCACCTGGCCAGCTCTGCCTTGCAACCTCTCACACAGGGGCAGCCAGCCGCTGGCTGCATGCAGCCTCACCTGAGAGCCAGGCTGGGGCTGGAGGACCACCGCCCAGGGGGCTCCCTCACCCGGCTGCTGGTTCTGTTCGGCTCCTTCTTGAGTGGCCACCTCCGCGGGGCTGCCCGTGACTGATTTCCCTGGGGGTGACCCAGGAGACGTAGGTAAGAGCCACAACACAAAGCCTCCGAAGACCCCGCTCTGATGGTCCCCCCGTCACCTGCACCACACTCTCGGCCGCGCAGGGCTGGTCTTCATTCGAAGTGGGCAGGGAGTGCCCAGGGGTGAACTCCCGGGCTGTGGACAGGCCGTCCCGGAGAATGCCTCCACCCCTCTTGCTTCATTCTGCGTTTCTGCAGCCCCCACAGTTCACCAAGGACTAGGTGATTTGGTGCTGGGAGGCAACGGTGAAAAAGGCAAGTCCTGTCCCCAGGGGTGCTCGCTGTCTTGGAGGAAGAGCCACGAGCAGCATCGTTTGACCCCAATCTGTTAAATTTGGGGGGAGGATGCAGGCAGACCCAGAGGAGACCCGGCTAAGCTGACCTGGGGGCTACTCCGAGGGACTCACATATATATTTGGGAAGAGATAGAAGGGAAGACGCCTTGAGAGAGGGGATGGTCTGGGGCAGAGGTACGGAGGCATGTGTGAATACCCCGTGTTCGGGGGGCTGCAGGGGTCTGACATGGTCACGTGCCAGGAGGTGTGTGCAAGGAGCTGACCTCCAGGCCAGATCATGTGGGGAAACATTGGCTGGGGTCAGACCCCACCAGAGAAGGCAGGACTGGATCTGTGCTTTGGGAAGATCGTTCAGTAAGAGGTAGAAGGTGGATTCAGGAGAGAACAGATTGGGGGGGGGGGGGTGTCTGGAGCAAGACCCTGGGACAGAGTCCCTGAGC